>VMBQ01008482.1:0-14440 GCA_007657795.1 Dreissena rostriformis
GGGGTATACGTCACGTCAGTGACAAAGCTCTAGTTATTAAAGTATATTCAAAATATTAGAAACGTGTTCAAATTTACATGTTATGACGTTTTTATAAATACTAAAACCTGTGAATAAATTCCTATAAACAGTCTCACCCTATTTTCAGAAAATGGTTTATACCCATTTTATCAGTGAAATTTTATATGGATATTTCACCCTTTTTTCAGCAAATGATCCCACTGTTATCAGTCAAATGTTCAACCTATATACAAGATCTGTTCTATTTTGACAATGGACCTTGTACTTGAGGGTATATTTACACTGGGTTTGATAAAATTCAGTGTACTTCATAAACAGATTCACAATAGAAATTACACAACTTTTAATTAGAGGACAGTTCACAATACCTTTTAAAAATGGCAACTTCTGTCGGTTCAGTTCATAAAAGTTCAGATTTAGTGAAGGACTATTCGGATCCAGACCAGATGTTGACTTTGAAAAAGAAGTCTGAGTATAATGTGAAAATAGCAAGTGACAAACCTCAGACTTGCTACATCTCAGGCACTTGCAGCCTACCTAGCGGTGAGACTATTGTTGTAGATTATAATAATAAGAGAGTGAAGATGTTCGACAAGCATTACAATGTTTTCATTGCCTTGCAAGTAGATGGTTATCCGCAGGACATTTGCCAAATCTCACCCAGCCAGGTGGCTGTAACTTGTCAGAATAGAGTTCAATTGATTGATGTGAGCAATGGGACACTGGTGGAAAGCCAACAGCTAGGGATTGATAGTTACAAAAAAAATAGCTATCCGCATGCTACTGTTGGCATTGCCTACAATCAGGGTGATTTGTATCTCACATCTGGTACTGCTCTTTACCACTACACCTTCCATCGATTTGATCGGCAGGCATATGTGACACTTGTGAAAAACCTATATGAGGATACTAGAGGTGGCATTACAGGTAAATGTAATGTAAATATATTTAAATATTGAAACGAGTAAAAACTTGTATATTTTTTTTAAAATAAAATATAATCACTATTGTGCATATTTAAAGCACTAATGAACATTTTTAGATTTTTTTTTTTTAAGTGCTTTATGTCTTTAATGCTAGTCCAGGGATTTCATTAGATTTTAAAACCTGGAGTGAAATGACCCTGCGCTTGAAAATTTCAGGGGTCAGATACATGTTCCAGGGGTCAAAATACTAAAGCACAGAGCAACTTTGTTTGTATTTACTAGTTAAATTCTCTCAAAATGTTTCCGAGTATACATTTTAATTAAATACAATGTGTTTAAGCACAATGGGTATTAATAAATTTTTTTTTTTTAAGATTTGCAGTAACATTTGCATCAAAGTGATGCAAGGCAGATAATTTGCAGTAGTNTGGACACAAAAGTGCCGGACGGACGGACGGACAGCCGGACGGACGGACGGACAACACCAAAACAATATCCCTCCACCTCTGGCGTGGGATAATAAGAGAGTGAAGAGGTTAAACAAGCATTACAATGTGCCCAGTGACTTGGAAATAGAAAGTCATCCTCAGGACATTTGCCAAATCTCACCCAGTCTGGTGGCTGTAACTTTTGATAATAGAGTTAAATTGATTGATGTGAGAAGAAGCTGGGGATTAGCAAGTTACAAGAGTTACAACATGCTGCTCCTGGCATTTCCTACCATCAGGGTGATTTGTATATCACATCTGGTACTGCTCTCTACCACTATAGTAACATCCACAATGAAGGAAAAATATGGGACACTACTTGTGAAAAACCTATATGAGGATACTGGAGGTGGCATTACGGGTAAATGTAATGTAAATATATTTAAATATTGAAACGTATAAAAACTTGTATATTTTTTTTAAATAAAAAATAATCACTATTGTGCATATTTAAAACACTTTTGAACATTTTTAGATTTTTTGTAAGTGTTAATGTCTTTAATGCTAGTCCAGGGATTTCATTAGATTTAAAAACCTGGAGTCAAATGACCCTGCGCTTGAACATTTCAGGGGTCAGATACATTTTCCAGGGGTCAAAATAATAAAGCACAGAGCAACTTTGTTTGTATTTACTAGTTAAATTCTCTCAAAGTGTTTCTGAGTATACATTTAAATTAAATACTATGTGATTAAGCACAATGGGTATTAATATATTTATTTTTTTAAGATTTCCAGTAACATTTGCATCAAAGTGATGTTAGGCAGATAATTTGCAGGAGTCAAAAGTAATAAAATTGCAAAATGCTTGCATCAAAAAGCAGGATTCTGCTTCAATTGAAATCCCTGCTAGTCTGTTTATATATAACATGTTCTATGGTTTGTAGTGGACAGATGTGCAGTGAGTCCAGATGGTAACTGGATCTATGTCACCAACTTTGCCCGGAACAAACTCCTCACCCTGGCCACAGATGGCACCGTGTTATCCACCTTTATTGACCCTGAACTACAGGGGCCAAAAGGTGTACACCTAACACCTGCAGGACAAGTCTTTTTCTGTGGACTAGGCTCCCATACTGTCATACAAGTGGATCATGAGGGGAGAAAGAAACTGGCAACATTAGCTTCCAAGAAAATTGGAATTAGATTTCCAATTACTGTGACCTACAACGCCATTAGTCATCAGATGATTGTTAGTGAATATGCGAAGAATAACATTAGTGTTCTGGATTTGCATTAAAAGTTTACTCGTTTGGGACTTATTGAAACTGTAATTGGAATTAACCTATTTATTAAAGCTCCATAGAATTAAAAGACTGAGGCTTATTGAGAAATTATCAAGCCGTTTCCTGGCTCGGACCAGTACTTTGTATCTTTAGAAAGCTCCCACTTTGGTCATTGAACCCAAAACCTCACGGCCGCTAGGTAGACACCATACCATATCCACTATGCCACAGCGACCAAGCCAGCTTTGATTTCAAGAGGCTAAAAAATACTGCAAAAGTACACACTTTTATGTTATAGACCAGCTGACGATTGACGTCACGCGCACCTGCTATGTTTAGACTCCGCCCACTGGTTAGTTTAAACCTATTTATTTTAGCTTGAATGGATCGAAAGTCCAAGGCTTATTTGAAACGCTCTCGAGTCTGTTTCCTGGGACTAGAATCAGTTCTTGGTGTCTTTGGGGGAGATCTAAAGAATGCTCCCACTGGTGGGATCGAACCCATGACCTCCTGATTGATAGGTGGACACCTTATCCCCTAAGCCACGGTTGGCAAAACGAGATGGAATTCATATAAGCGCATATATAGAGAAGGTTGACATAATTTTTGTTTTTATTGATAATCATGTATATCAAATATAATTTTACTAATTTTGTCTGAGTAAAACATTAGCATACAAGGAAATGCATTTTTGGAACAATTATATTGTAGTCATTATTTGTTTTTACTGACAACGAACTCGGAGATTGAACACAATCTACAAGCTCGGTATGTGGTTACCACAAAAATCTCTCTACTTGACACATCTTTGCGACCATCTGTTAGAACTTAAAATACTCAGAAATAGAAATTCATTCATAACAAATTAAATATAATGAACGAAAACAAATATGGATGAAAACAAACAACAAACGATTTTATGTACGCAACATATAGTAACTGATTTGAAACTTGACATGTCGTTAAAAACTTACCTTGTTACACATTTAATAAAATCTCTTGATAAATGTTATTGTTTTTATTAAATTGTTCACACCAATTTTGACAATCTTTGTTTCAGCATGTTTAACCCTGTGTTTAATTAGCCCTTTGTTCATCACAAACCAGGGACCTATTGATTGTATTGGTCCCTGCACAAACCAATTATCTTATTATGATCGATACTGTCCAGACAATTGCAAAGAAAATGATTATAGGACAAACGGCAACCGGACAATCACCACCCTGCATTGTTTTGTAATCCCGGACAATCAGCACCCGGTAAATTTGTCGACCAGGACAATCCGCACCCGATTAAATTGTAAACCTGGACGAACGGCACCCGATTTAAGGCTGTGAAATATGTAATGTTTTGTTTTTTTGTAATGTTGTCCTGTAATTTATTTTGTGGTCAAATAAAACATGCATCTATCAAAATTTAAAGTCATAGGTAGTCCACGCAAGAAATACCATTTCCTCTATTAGACACACATTATAAATTACTCAGCAATTGTTTTAACAAATAAAGCACATGTATCGGATGCCAATTGTCCGGGTTAACAATTAAATCGGGTGCCAATTGTCCTGGTAGACAAATTTACCGAGTGCAGATTGTCCGGGATTGTAAAAAAACACAGGGTGCCGATTGTCCAGGTACTGTTTGTCCTGATACTAAAGAAAACATGGTGTCATAAACCACATGTCATTAATCACAATTTATGATACCTCCATGTCATTTCTTGGCATATTGAGCCATCATTTAAGCCAAATTTTAAAGCCAAAATACTTAACAGTTGCTTTAATGATATATTATACATTTAAAAAAATATAAGACATTTGTGCGAAATGAATTAACAGGAACTATATGGTGTATAGATATAAGCCAGTTTAATAATAATAATTACAGTGCTGCAGCTAGGATTTGAAAAGGGCAGGGGCTTTTTTGTCAAAAGGGCATTTTGGAGCGCGCAATATTTTGTCAAAGGGGCACTTTCAAGCGTGGCCATATCATGAATTCTCCCTGTTATATATTAATTTTTATATTATTAATATTTGTCAGAATATATGTAAATAAACCATGTTAATAAAATGTCTACAATAAGGAATTAATAAATAACAATGTAATAAGAGGTTTATAAATTATAATATGTCACTTTTTTTTTATTAAATGCCAGGGCGGGGCCTCGGAAGGGCAGGGCGGGGCGGCCTTCCATTTAGGCCTAGCTAGAGCACTGAATTAAGTGTTTAATAACCATAAATTAACAATTTAACAACTTTTGAGCGATTTTGACCCATATATTTGACCTTTGAACTTAAAGGACGACCTTGACCTTTCACCACTCAAAATGTGCAGCTCCATAAGATACACATGCATGCCAAATATCAAGTCTTTTTCTTTTGTTATAATGGCTATGTTCATTACTGATACATTTTATGGCCATGCATGACGGGTTGAAAAGAAATAGATTGTTAAGTTACTTGAGTTACTCAATCCACTCAGGAAAATCCTATCAACAGTGATAAAAAAAGGTGTAAAAGCCTAACACTTTAAGCCCTTAAGACTCACCGTAATTATTCTATGTTTTTGGACACTTAAAAATATTTAATTTTTTTTCGTATCCGAAAACTTAGATACGAAATATTCACAAAATACAGGAGTCCGAGTCGAAAAATTGAAGTGTCCGAAAATAGTGTCGATTGTATCAACAACTACCGGTAATAGCACGTGCTTGTAAAATACCACGCAGTATAGTATAAATGACATTTATAGATGTTTGCACTGCATTTCAAGTAATTTCAAATGCTAAATTTATTTTACAAAAAGTTACAATAAGGCTGACTTTTGACCAACGAGTGCAAAGATGAGCATGTGATGTACCGATACTCGCTAGTAACGCAATAAACAAGCAAACTATGAATTCTTTGTTTGTTCATGTCCGATAACACCTTCATTGTTCGTAAAACTTGAAATAGGGTGCATCACACTTTGGAGCGTTTAGTATTTGTCACAGTTATCATACTGAATACTGGGTAGTACCATTTCGGTAGATAATTGAAATGTTAATTGGCATTACCCCCGGTAATTGTCATAAAGCTAATTTTCAAAATAAAGTTATTTAAGATTATCATAATTAACATTAATTCACATTATTCCATTGTTCGATTATGTCTTTTAACGTTTAATTACTGATTTCTTTAATCTGATTTTCAGGCGAAACCATTGTTTAATACCGGTTTACAAGGTTATTTACCCAATAACACAAATGTAATGGTCCATTGCCCACAGGCAGGCATCTGCAAGGTTTTATGGCGTTAATCCGGTTATAAAACCCCATGATTGAAGTGTCATCAGATATGGAAAACAGGACCAAAAATTGGTAAAATAGCGCTGTTAAATATACTGTCCGAAAACTTAGTCATTAATTATGGATGAAAACCCGTATGTCCGAAAATTTTGAGTCACGAAAAATAATTATTTTTGCTAAAAAAAGGAGTGTCCGAAAACTTAGAGTGTCCGAAAACATAGAGTAATTAGGGTAAATATATACATAAACTGCTGTGCATGAGATGAGAATATTAGAAGAGTTAAAAACAGGATATTAAAGCAAATACATGTGAACTAATGATGAAACACTGAAGTAAACAGCGCTGATTTAAATCCAGGGATCGTATCAGTGCTGACTACATAAGAGTGATTTAAAAAATAATGAAGCCAAAATGATTTTTTTTTTCGAATTTTAGATGACAAGTTATGGCAATAGTTTTGCTTTTAATGCATAGGCAAAGGGTTCAAATTTTATAAATGCGTAGGGCCGTCATGTCAGATTTATCACTTTTTCACAACAAAAGGTTTTAACTGAATGTTTTAAACTTTTTTTTTTTTTTTTAATTTCTCTTTCTTTTNTAATTTTTGTGTTTTGTCAACATAAAGTATGTTCTTAAGCAAAATTTAAATAAAAAATCCTAAGTGTTCTTCAAAACATTTTATTAAAAAAAACTGAAATGTTCATGTTTTTTTACCCTTCTTTTCCAAAACTATACTCTGAAAAGTTTTTTTCCTTGCCTCAAAGCAGTGTATCTTTAAGTAACTCAGATTTATCAAGTTTAAGACTAAAAATATATGCCAAGTTTCTGTATTATTATATAAAAGAATCTGCAGAAACTAGCGTTTGCCAAAACTGTATACGTTTTTCAAATATTTGGTACGCTTGGGACACTTGAATGTGTACAAGTAAAATAAGGAAATGATTCAATAAATATAAATTCTTAAAATTTTATTACACTTGACTATAAAAATGAATGTTTCCCCAAATAATTTTCTGCGCCAGAAGGTCCGTTTGATGATTTGAGGTTGATGTTGAGAGATTTAAGGTTATTCGTACTAGACAACTTCATTTTTCATTTATTCTCAGAAATACCCAAACAGTCACTACTATGGAGTACAATTTAAATTGTCATTACATATTCTTATAATTACATGTATAAAGATAAGTTGGAGGGAACTTGAATTGTTTGCTCAAAGGATCTAGCATGACTTTAGGCCAAATCTGTACACTTGGGACAATGTCAAAACTGGTGAAAATCTGAAGAAAAATAGCATTACTTTTATATGTACAGTCAATATTGTATTTAGAGACCACTAAAGAGAGTAACCAAAAGTGGTCTCTAAATAAAATGTTCTTAAAATAAAACAAGGCTTTTGGGAAGAATTCAGACCTTCAATTTTAAATGCACATGTATAATTATCCCCTCTTGACACAGGGATTTCAACTTTTGTAATCAAATGAATCTAAATTTAAGAAAAAGAATTAAACAATACTTTGATTAAATGTTCTTTTATTTGTTTGCTGTTTTTCTAAAATTTACTAAATACAATGTAAATGGTTTGCACAGAAAATTTCGTTTTTTTCCGACTCCAAACTCCTTCGCGTTTTTACATGCACTTTTACTCTTAGACAATGCTAATACCCAAATTTGCTCATTTAAGCTTAACACTTTCCGTATTGACATTTTAATTAACTGCATGTAAGATTATGGAAATCTGACTCGAATATGGTACAAAAAGGAAAAACATAATACACGTTGATTGAAAACTTAATAAACAGGCCTGATTGGAAAATGTGCAAACACAAATTAATTAAGTAAAATAACAATTACAATTTTTTAATGAATGGATTTTGACACATGTTACAGATTAATAGTTTATTTTTTACACCTCTCGAGAACACTGTGAAAATGTTTGTTGCGTCGGCGCATTGTTTCTGCAATACAATCGGCGATCAAGTTTGTCACTAAACGTCCCGAATTTTAAACTCTTTAAACGTAGACTGTGTCTCAATACCTCACTGTATTATTCAACATGAAAAAATGACACGCAGTCTGCATCAACACCGGTCAAAACCGGTCATCAAGACAAAGGAAAATGGCTGGTGTGAAAACGAAACAAAGGTGTAATTGTACATCTTATCGGCTTAGATAAACACTTTTACCTCAGAGTGGTTGCTAAATAAAAGATTTGGACATCAAAATACACGAAAATCAGCGGTCACTTGTGGCTTAAGACAAAAGTCTCTTAATACAATATCAAAATAGAGTGAAAATATTCGGGGGGAATTCAAAATGGTCACATAAGACAAAAGTCGCTTAATTCAAGTGGTCGTGACCAAAAGATTGACTGTATTTCATTTGAGGTATTTTGAGGCCCTTAGTATGTTTATTATTGATGGGATATGATGGCATAAGGAATCTCCATAACTATGCAGTGCATCATAGATCTGTATTTCCCTTAAAAACATATTTCACAAATTGTAGATACAATTGACCTGGTTTTCAATATATTCACATATATATTTCAATATATTCAAACTTGTTTTAACTTTTGCAATATTGATCATAGCAACTTGATATTTTGCATGCATGTGTATCTCATGGAGCTGCACATTTTGAGTGGTGAAATATATATAATCAAAAAATATTTTTTTTAATTCAAAGCGGCGCAGAAGGGGGCATTGTGTTTCTGACAAACACATCTCTTGTTCTCTATCTATATTAAACATAATAATTATTCACTATATATTGGACCTTGTTCTCTATAAATTTGACCTTGTTGTTTTTATACAATATACACAACACGATGTCCTGTTTTTACTAAACCTTGTTCTCTGTAATCCACTATATCCTCTCTATATTTTGATTAGGTTTCATTACAATAATTAAATAATAATAAGTAACATACTGTTGTTTATCGTAGTTTTTAATATGGTTTGGAGTTTAGATTTGTAGGAATTATATCAAGAGGGCGACAGCCTGAGTCAATTACAAGTGTCTGTAAGACTTTGTCATCCGTCATATTTGACATTGCCCTTTATATATTTTCAAGACCATATTCAACTTTTATTTTGTTCACTTTTGCTTTTGAATGCTTTCTTGAATCCAAATCTAACCATTAATTCTGCCATAATATAAGGTTTTTTCACTTTCTAGAGGTTTATGTGAAAAACGTTCATTTTGTGTCCCACTGTCCCAAGTGTACAACAGTTACAGTACACTCCACGCGTTTTCCCCAAAAAACGCGCTCCCTCCGCGGGTTTTTTTCTGCTAGCGAGTGTTCACGCGGCGTTGGAAAGCGAGGTGAACTCGATAAAACACTCGGCGTTACGCCGCGTTCGCTAATTCCCGCGGCGTGTATTACTTTAGCCTAGTCGGTAAATGCAGATGATTTCCGTTCTTATCAGTGACCGCCGCGCAACGCCGCGTTAGCAGTGTGCTACTGGGCATACCAAAAAATAAAATAAAAAAATAAAATCCAGTAATTATCTAACAAGACACCGTTATTTAAGTTGAATGTGTTTCGAATTTCGTAAACACGCGGACGCCATTATTAGTAACTGTACAAAAAGTTGGGAAATCGGCCTTTGTCGGAAAATCCGAGATAGATTTATTTGTCGTGTCAAAGCTTAGACCCAGTAATTACGGCCATTCAGGACTCAACTTTCGTAAAACACGTGTTCAATTAACTGTTAAACTCCACCCTTTGTTCCCTGTAAAAGATTCGAAAGGCGGAGCTAAGCACGTGCAGTTACATATTTCGACGGTTGCTATTGAGTTATAAACACCCGATTGGTTTAGCGTGTTGATTGCCAAACAAAGGAAGCCAATTTTGTCGGCGAGAACAGTGTGTTTTTCATGCCTTCAGACAGGAAGCGGTTTTTCTTTGATGACGTCAAACTGTCAATTCACACATATTGCGAATTTTTGCGAGACTTTTAATAGTGTCCTCGGTCATTTGTCTACATGTTCAGTATAGAAAAAACACCCGCTTACATGAAAACTTTGGATTAAATTATCAAAATAAAAACAATGTTGCAAACTGTGATTATATTAATTGGTAAGTATCAGTTAAAAGACGACGTTTTGTTTGTCGTAAATCAACGAGTTTTCTATACAACAACAACTACTTCTACAACCACGTCGGGATCGATCTATCTTGGTTGTTTTTTTTTAATTGTATATATTATACTACATTTATGTACTTTTAATAAATGTAATTTTATTTGAAAATCAGGAAGTCAAACAAAATTAAATTGATCGTTATCTCGTAAAACGCGGAGTTTCCCCGCATTGCCAACGCCGAGGGCCGCCGCGTCGGCTTATCAATTTTGCCGCTCGTTAACCGCCGCGTCCAAAATCATGCAAACGCCGCGTATCGCGGGATTTTCTTAATCTCCCTCCAGGTCAATCCCCGCGGAGTAGCGAGGGAAATTGGGGAAAACGCGTGGAGTGTACTGTACTTACCAACTTCAAGCTTACATTAAAGATTATTGGAGAAATATTTTGTTTAAAATTGACATTAATTTGAGAAGAGGAAAGGTAACTTTGTTTTAATCGCATGGTAATGTCAAATATACTTCCTACACATAATCATTAAGATTTTCCTTCTGAACCCACAATATGGAGACATACCCATATTATAAGAGAATTTCATCCCCAGAGTGAAGAAACCACCTCTTGTCTTTGAGATTACACCCTTCTGTGAACTTCTTACCAGAAAATTAGTACCTTAGTGTATGTTTAAGAAGATGACACTTGTCCATCAAACATGATAAAAAGTTCAAAGACTTGGAACACAATAGTGGTCTTGCAAAAAAAAGTTCACAATGTTTTGGCATCAAATTTAAATTACATCTTGTGATAAGCATTCATGGTTTGAATAAAATGATGTAAACACTTGAAAATTATATCAAAATTTTAAAGGCATTTCTTGAAAATGTACACTTGGGACAAATTCAGACCACATTTAGTATACAGCTGTTCAAAACTTACATGAACAAATAATTATATAAATATCTGTACAAATGTGTAGAATAAGCATGTGCTAGGTAAACAGGACACTACTTGCCTATAAATATTGAAGCACTTTATGATGTGAAGAGTGGTGAAAATTCTGGTATAAAATTGACAAGCAAATCTCTGCTTTGAACCGTTGCTACAAGAGATATCAACCTAAGCAAGAAGCAATGTTGTGTTTTTCTTTAAGTATATACATTTTCCTTTTCATTAAATGATGGCAATACCTGATATTCGGGAATGTTTTGTTGAAGTATAGAATTGAAAATTGCCTTTTACTTAAAATGTCACGCAAAATCAGAACACTTGGGACAATTTTAAGGATACTTTTTAAGATATTATTTTAATGAAGCAAGTTATGGAGAAGAATTTTCACATTTAAGTTAATCACATGGAAACACTTCTGTAAGATAGAAAAAGAATTCAAATATGCTTAATGGTAAGAAAATAATTACATGTTTCATTTAGGCTTCATTATTTTTGAAATCACCCATAAGGTGGAAGTGTGTTCCATTGTACAACTGTTCATGGAAACAATGAAAATTTGTGGCAATCAGCTGTACTTGGTGGTATTTGGTATGCCATGTGATGGTGATGGCATGTGTGACTATTGTTTCGAGGGAGAAAGTGGAGGGGATGGACGTCAACATGATGATATACTATTTTTTAAAACAACAAGAGCCTAGCTTGTCATTTTGATTGCAAGGTATTCCAATTTAAATCCTTAATTATATTTGTGACTGTGCCCGGGGTTTTGCTGTAATTATTCGTTACAAATCTGACTGCTTGACGCTGAACATTTTCAATTTTATCAATATCCTTCTGATGGTGAGGGTCCCACACACTAGAGCAATATTCCAAGGATGGTCTAACAATGCTGTTATATGCCGCTGCCTTAGTTTCCATTTTAGAAGAATGAATGTTTCGTTTTAAGAAGCTGAGCTCTGACTTGCTTTACTACTAATTTTATTTACATGGGGTGACCAGTTTAAAGTTGAGCTTATTTCAACACCAAGATAAGTTGCTTGGTTTACAGCACACAGAGTTTGATTGTGAAGAGTGTAAGCTGTATTTACTGGTTTACGGTTTCTCATAACATGCATGATATGACATTTTTCTATGATAAAAGACATCTTCCATTTCTGCCCTTACAATGATAGACTATAATCTAGATCTCTCGGAAACTGAATAGTGTCAGCTGAAGTTTTTATGGGTCTGTAGATGACACAGTCATCCGCAAATAGACAGACGTTTGACTTCACAGATGAAGGTAGATGAAGATCATTTAGGAAGAGCAGAAACAGAAGAGGCCCAAGAACTGATTCCTGTGATACACCAGAAATTACAGGGGCCATGGTGGAAGTTGCCCCATCTACAACAACCAGTTGAGTACGGTTTCCAAGAAAAGCTTTAATCCAAGAATGTGTAGTGCCTGTGATGCCATAATGGGCTAGTTTCAGCAACAATCTACCATGACGAACAACATCAACGGCTTTACTAAAATCCATGATGGTAACATCCACCTGGTCTCTCTGCATGGTAGCAGCTAAGTCATTGATATAACCCACAAGTTGGGTTTCACAAGACCGCCGAGCTCGAAAACCATGTTGGTTGTCCACCAGGATATTAAAGATGTCAAGATGGTCTAAGATGTCACTAACAACGATATGCTCCAGCAATTTACAGGCAATACATGTTGATGTAATGAGACTGGTCTATAATTACTAGCTTGGTACTTTTCACCTATTTTAAAAATAGGAGTTACATAAGCCATGGATCAGTCAGATGGGACAGAGCCAGAAATAAGTGATTTATTAAAAAGAATTGTAAAAATAGGTGCGTTTTCATTTGCACATTCCTGTAAGATTCTGGGTTTGATATGATCTGGCCCTGCGGCCTTGTAAGGATTCAGTTTGAGTACCGGATCATGACCCATAGCGGATCACTTTGATGTTCAAGAATGTGTATCACGATAAATAGTTGACATTTTTAGATGATATTTAGCACACAGCATCTTCAAGGCCTGTTCTTTAAAACGCGATGATTAAGTCGTAATCGGAGCTACTCTTTGTCAAACATTTCGGTATGTTTTGCTGACATGTATATCTGACTTTGTTGACTTCGGTCTCGTTTCCAAATCGAGGTTGAACATTTTTCGCGGCCACATGATATAACTCTTATTGAAAGAAAGAAGTTTACACAATAATTTAAAGGCCATTTAGTTTTTGCTTGCTACCTGCAAAAGTCCATTTCAGTTTCGATTTCTGTTTAAGATTTTGCAACACCTTACATGAAATGAAAAATAAGGGCAATAACAAGGCAATCGTGATAATATGCGTATTGATTATATATTATATTAAAATATATGCAAATCTTGTTGATTCTTACAATAAATGATCTCAATCTTAATGTTTTATTTATATTCCATGTTCAATATTGGTGATTAAATATGATTCAAACAATTTTCATGATTTATAAGATGCCCATATATTTTCGATCTATTCAGGCTTTTCAACAGATAATTCACACAAGAACACCATGCGTAAAGTGTAGATACAAGACCACATATAGAAAACAATTAATAACACAAGAGGGCCATCAGGCCCTAAGGCGCTCACTTGTGAGCAAAAGGAACTGGACTATTCTGAAACAAGGTAAATCACTCGCCATTTTCTAAAGCAACGGAAATGCGTCATTATGCATAATTAAATCGCTGTCAACCCCGCTCGCTTATTAAAATGCGCGCGCAGGCCGGGAACCTCGCTCTTTCTCTATCTACTTTCAGTTTCAACAGAAACATCCACAGACGATGTGATAAATCCTTGTAACTATTGTTTCACTCAATGTATGGGGGCAATCGACACAAGATATTGTAAATTGCATACACATGAATCATAAACAACGGGTAACTAAAGAATAAATAAATCAACAAATTAAAAAAAAACATTGTCATTGACATCGAGCGAATATGGTTGAAGTGTGTTACTCGACAGTTTGCATACGAAAGTTTGCATCTGACTGCACACCGGAGACTCCAGTGTTTGCATTGTACATGCTCGCATACTACACCTGTTAGTCACGTGACGCTTGACAGACGCTACATACATGCAAGGTGTGAAATGAAAACAAAGGCTGTCAATACAGCGCGTCTGCCAAAATCGTCGATACTATTCGTATCCTTGGAGATTTATGACATTCTTTGCTGGATTATAATGTACACTAGAAAATATTTGAACACGCTAGAAGTCACATTTTTGGTCCACATCTTCATGATATTTGGTCAGAATATTTGTTTCTTGGATACGACGGATGAGTTTGAAAATGGTTCAGATCGGTAAAAAAAAAAATCGGCTGCCAGGGCTATTCAATTAACCGAATTACGCCAACTTTTCTATCAGAATATGTAGTAGTAGTAGTAGTAGTAGTAGTAGTAGTAGTAGTAGTAGTAGTAGTAGTA
>VMBQ01008482.1:16809-36241 GCA_007657795.1 Dreissena rostriformis
GGTCTGATGTAAACCATTTTTCAATAGGGTTCGAGTCCTCATGAATATAAAGACACTGAACAAGTTTGAAAAGAATCGGATGAAAACTGTGGAGTTTATCGCGTAAACAAGAAAAAGTCTAACGCACGAATGGACGCACGCACTGACGGCAGACGGACGGTCTGATGTAACCCATTTTTAATAGGGTTCGAGTCCTCATAAATATAAAGACACTGAACAAGTTTGAAAAGAATCGGATGAAAACTGTGGACTTTATCGCGTAAACAAGAAAAAGTCTAACGGACGCACACACGCACACACACATGGACTGACGGACGACGGAAACCACACCATCACATAAGCTCTTCCGGCCTTCGGCCAGTAGAGCTAAAAATCAGTAAATTGTATTGTTGAACATTTAATTGATGTACAAAACGTGCAATATGATGTATACTAAAAAATCTGGTATTATACATGGAATTTGATTATTGATGTGTTTAAGTGTTTTTTTGAATATATTTATCGATATCTTTCAATAGGAAGTTGCATTTATAATAGAACCACCTGCTTCTCTGCGCCTAAAGATGTCATTTTAATAAGTTACTACATACCATTAAGAATTATAAGAAAAAGTCGCTTCAAGACAGATTTATAAATTACACAGTTGACTACTAAATCATGTTTGCCATTGCGAGTATAAAACAAATGCAATTTACTCACACAAAATTGGTGTTACGGCATTTAAATAAATCAATTTATTTTTAAATTCAAAGCAGTTTCAAAGTTTAAAAAGGAACATTAACAGGTCTTTTCCTGGCGTATCTATTTAAATCATGCACCCATTCCAGGGGCAGTGATTTTTTTTCCTGCGAGTCCTGCATCCTGGACTCACAAAAACCTCTGGGGATGCAAAGTTTCGAATTATGTGAGTCCCAAAAATGCATTTAGATTTCCAAAAAAATAATAAAGTTTAATATTTGGACTCGTTCTTTCAATTTGGGGATTCATAGATGTGCAAGTTATCGAGTCCCAGGACTCAGACGAGAAAACTTGTAAAAATGTCACTGCAGGGGTTGACAATTTTTTCTTCAGCAACTTGCCCTGCTAAGAATTTTCACTTGCCCTGCTAAAATATGTACCTGCCCTGCAATTATTGAAAAAATGCATAAATCAGTAACTTATATGTTTTATTGTGATTTTCTATTGGATATCATAAAGAACTGTTAACTCATGAACTGCAATAAACTAAATAAACTGTCATGTCATTAAAATCATCCATTTTTATTGTATTTTGACAGTTTGTTACGCTCTTATAAATTGATGTGTCAACACTCGATAAAAGACGCCATTTTTCACATTTCTTACTCGAAAATGTAGGTGCGCGGATTTTTTTACCACGACACCAGTTGTTTAGGACTAAATTAAGCGCAGTGTGCAATAATCAACATCCGGTTAATTTTAAATCACGGATTAAATGTTGTTTGGTTTGGTAAAGATGTGTTAAAACTAGGGATGGGACCGAATATTCGAATATTCGAATATTCGAAAATNGCCCGCCAGCCAGCCAGCCAGCCTGCCCGCATTCGCCAATCTAATAACCAGTTTTTTCCTTCGGAAAACCTGGTTAAAAATATCAATCAATCAATAATCAATCAATTGTACTTTTTAGTAGTACCTGAGCCACCACCATCCGCCCACTAGACTGGGCATTGTTGTACCTCAACTCGGCATCTGTTGTAGGCCTAAGTCAACAGATATTTGTTCAGCGGATAGCCCGAGTCTCCCAGCAAATAAAATAATCTAGGTTAACGTTTGAAAAATCATTGCTAAAATGGTTTATGCTCATAAGCTTAACGTATTAATATCAATTGTAAATTTAACAAAGATATACATATGTTATGTGTTGATACAGTTTGTACAGATATCAAGTAATATAGTTTAATCTACTCTGTTTTTGAAAGCCATGATCATGTTAAACAAGTTCCGAAAATTAAACATAGAACACACTGTACTTTAGTAATGTGCATTTATTTAAAAACTAAAATATGTGCATCATCATTGCAGAAGCATTTCAGTTTTTCCTAGCTTTTAGTCCATTTAAGTGTATGCATATACTATATCCATTTAAGCACATACTAGATATATAGGTTCATACCTTTAACCCACAGCTGTCAAAGGCAGAGGCATCATGCGTAGATCCAGACCATTTTGACACAATGTCAATGAACCTGCAAATAACCTATACTTTTAGATGTGAAAATGGAATTCAATTAACTGTTGTATATGATTGTGGGATCTATGTTATTCACATGTAACACATACACTATTAGTTACGCGGCTTCTGAGTGACATTGTACAATGTGATACAGGGTCATTAAAATAACATTGGGCAAGAGTGTAACATGATTCACTTTGCTACCATGTATTTCACTGTGTGGCTTCAGTAAGAGGCTGTGTAACACATTTATATTAAGGACACAATTGTGTAGTGGATAAGGTGTCCGTCTTGCGTCACAGGTGCGATCCCCAAACAATGTGCGATCTCAAGAATTTAAAACAATACAAGTACTGTTCCTCTCCAGAAAGCAGACTCGATAATTACCTAGGTTTTTGATGTAATGAAGCTTAACTGTAAATAATTTAATCTTAAATCTTAAGATATCCCCACAAACTGCAAGCAAAACTGTCTTTTATGCACTAAAGATTTTTTTTAAAGTATTTGTGTTAACCCCTGTGAACCCCGTTGATCATGCACCCTGGTATATCTACCCCGCTATGAAGTTTCAAGGTAAAACCTCCTTTAGTTTTTGAGAAATGCTCCGGGCAATAGAACCCAACGTTTACAACTTCCGTATTACATGAAACCAGTTGTGCTATATTTTCTTAATAAACATGAATACAGAATATTTATATTTAAATGTGGCGTGTTCTGAGAAAACTGGGCAAAATGCTTGTGCGTAAAGTGTCATCCCATAATCCGGGACGACACTTTCCGCCTAAACTGGATTTTTGCTAAAAAGAGACATCATTTTAACGAAAAATTCCATATAAGCGGAAATTGTCGTCCCTGATTAGCCTGTGCGGACTGCACAGGCAAATCTGGGATGACAATTTACGCACAAGCATTTTGCCCAGTTTTCTCAGAACACGCCACAAATGTACCTGGCATTGTGGTCCACAACTGCTTGTTCGTTAATGGCATGGAAGCCTTTACGACACACATAAATGGCTTCATTTGCTGCTGGGGCCATTATAGGAATTAGTGTGCCATCAATTGCACCCATGGTGTTCGGANGTGGATAAGATGTCCGTCTTGCAACCTGGACATCACAGGTGCGATCCCCAAACAATGTGCGATCTCAAGAATTTAAAACAAAACAAGTACTGGTCCTCTCCAGAAAGCGGACTAGATAATTAACTAGGTTTTTGATGTAATGAAGCTTAACTATAAATAATTTATCCATAAATCTTAAGATATCGGCACAAACTGCAAGCAAAACTGTCTTTTATGCACTAAAAATTTGTTTAAAGTATTTGTGTAAACCCCTGTGAACCCCGTTGATCACGCACCCTGTTTTATCTTCCCTGCTATGAAGTTTCAAGGAAAAACCTCTTTTAGTTTTTGAGATATGCTCCGGGCGGTAGAACCCAACGATTACAACTGAAACCAGTTGTGCTATATTTTCTTAATAAAAATGAAAACAGAATATTTATATTTAAATGTACCTGGCATTGTGGTCCACAACTGTTTGGACGTTAATGGCATGGAAGCCTTTTCGGCACACATAAATGGCTTCATTTGCTGCTGGGGCGATAATTGGAATCAGTGTGCCATCAATTGCGCCCATGGTGTTCGGAATGCCACATTTTTGAAAAAATCCTTGTTTGACAGAAGCAAGTGCCATTCCAGTTGGAAACCTGTAAGAAATTGCACTATGTTATAATTAACAGTTTCTTGTTAAACTGTTAAGAAAAGAAAATGAGAAATACAAATTTGGCAACAAAACAAAAGCATGTGTTGCAAAATAACATTTTTAAACCCTTAAAATGTTTAATCATACATATTAGAGGTAGAATATTGTTTTTAAATTCTCAATGACCACCATTTTGCCATTTTTATTTACATAAATTTATTTAAATAATATTTGTTTGCAAATTGATTGTACACACAATAAAGTGTTGACTATATTATGAACAACACCGGTGGAAAGTTAAATCAATTACATACTAAATCAAATATAAATTGTTCAACAGTAATTTAATATAAAACCAGTTCTCTGAAAGTTTTCAATAAATATAAACTCATTAATGAGTTTTAATATGAATTTTAAAACAAACATGCTTACTTTACATTATCAATTCTTAGATTGACAGCGTCGACAAAGGCGGCAATAATATGGCATGCACTGGACCTGAAAAAACATACATTTTCACAATAATTTGACTATAGCTGCTCATACTTTAAGAATGAACTATTTATGTTTTTATGATGCCCAATATAAGGTTATTTATGTTTAATTAAACGATATTAAAAACATGACTTATTCCATTAAAAGATCAACAATGATGTACATAGAACTGTAACACTATTCAGGTATCCACATGATGAGTTTTTATGCAGATCTTTTCAAAGAACACATTTATTCATAACATGTTATTTGTCATGTTGAAAGTGGAACATCAGTTTCAATAAAAACATTATAATAACACATAAATTGATTGACTTTTAATTTGTAAACATTATGTATTATTTAACAATACATTTCTTCCTTATAGTGTACCTATTATCTTATGTGAAAAATTACCTGCTAATTCCATGAAGGTCAGCTACCTCCGACAGGAAGTCACCTTTCGCCAAGTACCTTAGGCTCACAAGCACCTACCAAAATAACGCACAATAATAACTAATAATTACTTAATGTAAAATAAAAATAATTGTTAAACATGTATGTCAAAATGTTGATATATGATGCAATCTAAAAACAGAACACTATTAAATATACTTCTTGTTGATATTAAAAACAAATGCAAGTTTGTTTCAAGGAAGTGGCTAGCCGTACGGCCCCGTACGACTAGCCAATATTGGCTAGCCGTACAGGGCCGTACGACTAGCCTATATTGGCTAGTCATACGGCTCTGTACGTATAGCCTTTCTTAAAGGGACTGTCTAGCCGTACGGCTGTTATAACAAATAAATATATTGATTATTTATTTATCTACGTGCAGATTTGTTTGTCATGCGTCATGAGACTGAGAAAACGTGCTAATAAACGTAAATTTTGTGCTACCACGCAGGCTGATTAGATGATAATTGTTTTTCGCTACATGAATGTCCCGCAAGATAATCAGTGCATGTGTTTTAGCTACTTAGATAGTGAAATTCCGATTCGTGCATAGTATAAAAAGGGTGTAAAAAAGGGAGATATGAAAATTTATTTCGCCAAACAACAATCACAGCAATCAATATAAATCACGGTTATGGATTATATAAATATGCATTGTACATGCAAATATCAAATGTATACATTAAATATATAGTAAATAATCTTTACTAAGTCAATGAAAATTTCATGATAATTGGGCATAATACATGTAATGTCGACTATGCATACAAATAAATATTCGGAACTACAATGATTGCTTTTTAATTTGTAATTTCTAGTAATGATGCAGCGGAAACAAAGACGCTGATTAGACAGTGTGAATACACAGGCTTATCGGTGTGTTTGTTTTTGGCATGTATGACATATGAAATTGCTCATATTTTAAATCATGTTATTTAAAAGAACCGCCATGCGCGATGCACGAGAAATGATACCATATACAAACTTTACTAAATCCACCGATATATACATTTCTATAACACGGTTACCTCAAACCGACGGAAACAATGATAATTGTCTTAAATTTGATCAAAAGCATAGTTTGTGGGTGTATAAAAAATTAAAGCTTGAATCCATTTGTACAACTTTCTCAACACTGCGAGTATGCACCATGTGCATTTTAAGTCATACATACGTATTCAAACTTTACGTAAACTTTTATTATCTTAATCATTTAAGATAACCTATACCTCTTATGTAGATTATTTATATTTACAGAACCATAACTTTGTTCTCGGAGTATCAGATATTGCTACACAATGGAAATGGAACCAACTCAGAGACAGATCGTAATGCAAACGCATCTAGTTTTAAAATTCTTTGGTAAAGGACAACTTTCTCTTCATCGAGAATATGCATCGTGTTTCAAAATATCGATGCCGCAACTCATTAAAAACAGTTTTTCACACCTTACTTAGGAACGATTACTAATTAAAGAATCAAATTAGAAACCGTATTACATGAAAGGAAGCCGAAAAAGATGAAGAATTTGTATAATTTAATGAGCTTTAACAAACTAATTACTGGTTAACAGCACTGAATGACAATTCTATACTTTATTAAGCCGTCCGAAATATGTAACGTCCGACTACTAATTCAACCTTTAAAATTCCAGACATAATGACAATGGAACTGTTGTACTTTAAGAGAAACAATAGAACATTTGGTTTCATGAAAATTAAACAAATAAAACTAAATACTTATCCTTTTAACGGCTAAACAATCCATGATCTGAATATCATACAAATTAAAAATATGTTTATTCACTCTCATGACTACTGCCTATGGCGACCCTTAAGTTATGCCCCTTGGACGTTTATTGTAGAAATAGATAAACCGAATTTATAAAACGCTATCAAACATAAGTAATTTCAATTAAATATGATGTATAGAGAACACATGGATGTAAAAAAATCAAACCTGCGTTAGGACAGGTATGGACTTTGATCTCTTCGTCGGTTTTTGTAGATCATTTCTTAACAAATCGACTAGCCGATAAATTGATTGTCGATCTAGTCGATAGCGACTCAATATTTCGGCGTTTATAAGATCGCTTAACCCCTTTCTTAGGCGAAACAGCATCCTTTCCCTTGGTCGCACGACGTTTAATGCTCCTATGGCCGCCATATTTACGAACGCTAAGAGTGGTCTTACCCAGTCATAGCTTTAAGCACAAATCTTACGACATCTTAGCTGCGATTTCTTTGATAAAATGGTTCGCAGTACTTACGATAAGCGTACGACAAAATCCTGCGAATCTTACCTAAGATCACGCTAAGATCTGTTGATAAAACGACCTCCTGGAAATCTTTTAACTGATATTTAAAAAATGTCAAACAATTTTTTTATTTTATTTTTAATGTTTTTAACATGTATAAAACCAACTGATTTCAATCTTTCCCAAGACAGTAAGAACTGGTTTTTCCCAGGAAACCGACTTGAGAGCGTTTCAATAAGCCTTAGACTTTCGATGCAATCAAAATAAATTGGGGATATCTAATCAAAATGGAGGTTATCTTCTAAGTAAATTAGAACATTGAAAGTAAAATCTTGATGAGCAAGCTAAGCTCCTTCTGAATCAATAAGATTGTTCTTAATAGGTTTTAGAATTATATTAGAGCCTCACTCTCAGAAAACAGGGTTGAATGCATGTGCTTAAAGTATCGTACCAGATTAGCCTGTGCGGACTGCAGGGAAGACACTTTCCGGCCTTAACTGGATTTTTGCTAAGAAGAGACTTCCTTTAAAAGAAAAATACCATAAAAGCGGAAAGTGTAGTCCCTGATAAGCCTGTGAAAACCTCACAAGCTAATCTGGGACAACACTTTAAGCACATGCATCAAGCCAGATTTTCCCAGAGCGCGGTTCATATATACAATTCCATAAAGTAACCTACCCATATTGGGCACCTCCTTGTACGGTTTCACCAGGACATCAGTGACAGAGCCAGTGTGTCCCCCGAGACTTCTCAGCTCCCTCAGACTATCCATGCACCAGAGCTTCACCGTCGTGTCACGGCTGTTAAGAGAAACTGTCATAGGCATGGATATCCCTATTACCAGTTTTTTTTTTACTTTCTTTGCGAATCAGAATTTGGACCCTAATTTCGTAAAAAAAAGAGTTGCGAACGTGTCTAGATTGTGATAAAATGATTCGTAAACTTGTCAAAATTTTGAAAAAATATTTTCTAAAAATTTGAGTTGTGAGATTCTCAACATTGTGATAAAAGCCATTCTCTAAGAAGACAAAAAGGCCTGCTATTACACATGCATAGTCATCGACAGGTGTATGATAGCTTTGCACCCCGACCCAAATTTTGCAACCTAAAGAGCCAGTAGAATTGTTATGTGTGTGACCCTTAAATTCATGGTTTGTTTCAACCACCACAAAATCCACGAAAATTAGTGTCAAATGAATAATAATGGTTTACCAGTACTTACAGTTAGCTTTTTAGCCTTTAAATTGCTTCCCACAAACTTGAAAATGTCCTAGCATAATTGGCAAGTCGCCACTTATTGATCATGAAGAAAGCAGACCAATTTCGGGGTTACATTTGTATATTATCTAGTGGTGGAATAAGAAAATCAACTTACTCAAAATCCCTAGACAAACGATCATATACAAGCAGAATGGCACCTTAGATGTAAGTTTTTTTTTACAAATGATCATTTCTATATGCCATACACTTTTAAACCACAAACATCAGCATTCTAGCAAGAATAGACATGTATATATAAAAAAAACACTCAACAACTATTTTGATGAACCAATTAATCATAAAAAGCAATCATTACTACTATACTCAACAAATTTGTCAGCTGCGAAATATTTTGATAAAAAAAAACTTTGTTTACCTAGCTGACACAATGAGCTTTTCACACATGTCCGTTGCCAGGGTGATGTCATTGTGACCTTCCAGGGCCGTCACACTGAATATTGAGCTTCTCCATTTTTCTGCCACACTGTTCTGTGGTTTGCCTGGAAAAAAAGTAAGCATTCTGTAACTTGATTGTACATTGATATTACCGTACCATTTTTTTTTTCTAAATGGTACATCATCCGTACATGTCAGGTGGTCAAATTTGGAAAATTTGCGTTATGTTCAATCTTATTATGTTTTTTTAATCCCTCTGCAAAACCTGCAAAAACAAGGCTTGTCACCATAGGATGAAACATGCACCATTTTTCCACATTTTTCGTAACCTAAACGCAAAGTGTGACAGAATTTCAGACAGACAGACAAACAGACAGACGGACAGTGCGATCACTATATGCCAACCTTCGAGGACATAAAAATATTAATTCCACGAATTAAAAATTGAAACAACCTTTTTAGATGGTTAAATTGAATTAAATTATAAACACATACAAGTTGTGATTTGTTGTTTGGTTGTTTTGGATTTTTCCCTAAGATTCTTTTTTCAAATTTGTCAGAATGAAGAAAAATTGCATTGGAAAGTTCCTTTTAAGGGTAGAAAGTTTGAATATAAAAAAAAACACTAATTATTTGTTCAGACTCCATGAAACCTTCATAGAGCCTATATTGTTTTATAAAAGTAGAATCTTGTCAGGCATTTGGTCAATTTGTCAGACACAAATGCGTGTTAATTGTTACTTACGAGCTTTTCCAATTGGTCAGATGCTGT
Source organism: Dreissena rostriformis (assembly GCA_007657795.1). Taxonomy (NCBI): domain Eukaryota; kingdom Metazoa; phylum Mollusca; class Bivalvia; order Myida; family Dreissenidae; genus Dreissena; species Dreissena rostriformis. The sequence continues at coordinate 26,318 of VMBQ01008482.1, forward strand.
GTTTGACAATGCCCAAATGTTTGTCAAACATTTTTATTAATTGTCAGATGTGACTGATTGGCTGACAGGATTAAAACAGGCAACTTAATCTCACATGACTAGTTCATGACTAAAATCACCTGCCATAAACGAAGAGTCTAAAGACATGCCACATTTTAAGCCGACTTGCATTTATGTTTGTTTGACACCTTGTTTATTTCAGGCAAGCAGGCAGACCAGTAGTCAGGCTAAAATGCATGGCAGTATTTGAGCCTTTGAGAAAAAAAATTGTGATCAATTTGCATTTATTTTATCATGTGTAAGATAATGATCATAACATTGTCATACATTAAATCATGTATCTGTTAAAGCCATAAATATACCTAGTATCACCATAGAACCAATTTCAGATATAGATAAACAAGATTTGCTACATAAAAGATGAAAAATATAGACGTCACCTGAGCTGTCTTTTAGTTTCTTGGTTGGTGACACACTGCTGGGTTTCTGCTGCACAGGTCTGGCTGGAGATGAGGATCTGAAAAAATAAAAAACAATTAATTACCTTTACTCAATTTTTTCCGTGTATTGCAACCACTACTTATATTAAAAGTCAGCATCTTCTACATTTGTTCCGCGTGTTTTCTAAATATGTTTTATCGTTAACAACAGATGTGTTTGTCAGAAACACAATGCCCCCTAATGTGCCGCTTTGATTTAAAAAAAAAAAATACCTTTGACCTTGAAGGATGACCTTGACCTTTGGCCACTCAAAATGTGGCAGCTCCATGAGATACACATGCATGCCAAATATGAAGATGCTATCTTCATTTGCAAAAGTTATGACAAAACTTTAATATTGGTTAAAGTTTTGGACAGACAGACAGAATGACAGACAGACCAAAAACAATATACCCCCTTTTTTCTTAAAAGGGGGCATAACAAGCAGGTGATAAAACAGCTCGGGCACTCAGCACTCAGTAGTGACAAATACAACTAGAGCTTTGTCACTAAGGTGCCGCATTGACACAGAATACACACTTAGTGACCCCGTGACCTAGTTTTTGACCCGGCATGACCCATATTCGAACTTGACCTAGACATCATCTAGATACAACTTCTTACTAAGTTTGGTGAAGATCGGATGAAAACAACTCAAATTAGAGAGCTAACACTTAATATGGACCGACCGACAGACAGACAGACAGGCTCACTCCTATATACCCCCTAAACTTCGTTTGTGGGGGTATAATAAATCCTAGACGCGGCATAGCATCTACATTTTAATAAAGAAGTTGTAATGATAATGCTTATGTCAATGCACAGATATACAGACTAACAAATTGACAGACATCTATGATGACCCAAGTATAACTTCCTCTACCTCTTTGCAAGCATATAATTATAAACATCAATATCATTTTGCAAATCATATTTCAATACAATTAAATGAATACCATTCAGTATTATTAAAAACCAATTCTTAAAGTATATACAAACATTATTTATATGTTTATTATAAACTTACCGTCTGCCACATATACCGGTAGGTATTATTCAATGAACACTGATGTTTTACCTCTTTTTCCCTCTTCTTTTTTCTGGCCATTCTAGTTCTGAATGTAAAGCATTATTTAAAAAAAGAGTCCAAGCATCATTTTAACAAATATTGCCTACTTAGAATAAAGCTAGTTTACCCTCTGACTGATGTTGTTTGTTTCTGTCCACTATTTCCACTGTTTTCATCTTTTACATTGACTAGAATAGGAGCATCACCTGCACTTTTGTCAGCATTAGCATTACTGTTAAAATTAGCGTCTTCTCCTGTCTTATCTACAGCAGCCTCTTCTGTAAGCTCTATCTGACTAGGATCTGCATCCCGATAATGTGGACTAGTTTCATGGGTCTCTGGGGCATTGTGATCACAGCTACTGACATTAATTGTAGATCTTGTGGAGTAAAAGTCTGATTCTCCAACAGGGTAAACACTTTCCGGATTGTAGTCCTGCAGTAACTCAAGCAGCTCTTCTCTGATTGAATCTTTCTTCATGCACTGAAGAACATAAAACGATATTGAGCAACACTTTGTTTTGCCATTATAATATTGCATGAAAAAAACAGGCTAACTTCAATGTTTTTATATAAAATGGCAATGTTTTCTAAAGGCTCCAGGGTTTGGCCCTGGCTCAAAATTGTCATGAGCCAAATTTAAAATAGAACAGAGGAATCATTCACATTTTAGGTGCTTCATAAAGCAAAACGTGTACTAAAATTAACTTTTCTTTATCTAAATTTGCCCTGCCATTTATTTTGGAATGAGCATGAATGTTAGACTTTCCACTTAGGACACTTTTGTACAGTAACTGCATGTCCGAAATATGGTTCATCCGAATGTATACACATTTAAAAAAGTTCGCTTTAAGGCATTATGAACTTGTGGTGTTACCTTAACCACCTCCTCATTTGAAAGGTCTCTGTCAACGCTCTCTAAATGTTCGATTTGTCGCAGCTTCTTCCTTAGCTTTCGAATTTCTTTATAAATCGAAATGTCCATCGTCGTCATTGTTGTTGTTGTTGTATCTTTGTCGTTTTATGATCGGTGTTAATTGGACGCTATTTCTCTGTCGAGTTTAGGTCGGGACGGCCGTCACAGAGCAGCCCGAGTTGTCACCGGTCCATTTTAATGGTCCATCGTAAACACTAGACAGTGTATTGGCCGATACAACATTGCCGGTTAATTCACGTATTCTACCATAGCCCACAGAGGTTTAATTGCTTCCCCACATTATTTAACTCTTGGTAAGAATAAATTTTCATTGGATATTTGGAAGTCGTAAATGATAACGAATTATTTAAATAAGTGTATACAATCGGAGTCTCTATTTAACAAAGACACATTGTATTTGTATTGTCAGGTAGACATAACAAGTAGCATAAGCTTTTGCGCTTTTCAGATTCTGTATTCACAGTTTGTTTGACGCTAGCTATCTCTATCAGGAATTGTCGCCAGACTTAATGTGTCATATCGAAGAAAACTTAAGTTGTAACTGAAACGCAGGTTAAAATTGTGGAGACGAATGCAACAGTCCATGGCGAAGCTGTGGAACAATCATGGCTCGTGCATACTACACGACGAACGCAAACGCACCTACTCTCGCCCTCATCAAAGCTATCTTCTACCCAGACACAGCAACTTCTCAACAACAGCAACAAAGTGTGGCAATGAAAACTGTCAGACTCAATGGTTCTCTTTGGATTGTGTAAGTTTGAGCAGAACACCAAAAAAATTGAAGTGGCTTTGTAGAAACTGTATAGTAACTGTGATATTCGCAAGGAAAAAAAAAGAAAACCCACAGTGATATATGAAAAATGATAATAGTCGTTGAAATATCTTATGGCAAAGAACAAAATTATCATTTAAAAGATGCACAAATTAAAGGAACAAAGCAAACTAGTTAATACAGTTATTGTTCCAACTACAGTCGTCAGGTCTGTTAAAATCAACATTGTATCATACTGTTGTGTAAAAGCTAATAATCAAGTAAAAAATATTGTAAATTGTAGGGCAAACAAAAACATCTATAAATTAACGGTGTCTTTTGTAGGTCAATTATACATTTTGTATTTGGTCATGTTATTTACGATTCTAGACGCATGGTCATTGTTAACCTGGTGTGATTTCGTATTTTTCTTTTTATCGAATTTTTGGATATCTGATGCAGAAAACATTTACATAGTTTCTGGTAATGGATTGAATATGGGAGTATAGTAGTTCAATATGTGAGTATTGATACTAAGTCATAATCTTTATAGTACTGGTGTACCGAGAGAGTACGATCATACTGATTGACACTTATTACATCATTATCATAAATAAAAACTGATATTGTTATTGACTTATTGTTTGTACTAATAAACTGTTATAACATCACAATTTGTGCCTTTATTTTTATTGTGTTATCAGGACTTGTATTTAACATCCTCTCTTTTGACTACAGATTTCTTCAAGCTTTTTTATCCATGAAACAATTATTTATTCTTATAACTTATACGAGACTGTAGTTCTTATATACGACTGTATTATTACTTTCTTCTAAGCTAAAGAATGAGCCGTTGATTACAAGCCTTGGGGCACTTCAGAATACCGATCAAAACAACACAAATGAATGGTCTATAAATACTTTATTATGAACACATTTAGGATGAAGTATTAACAAAACAATGCTAAGTATTTGGAAGCAGCTGGTTATTAGATTTTTTTTCATTTGTGATAAAACGTAAATGCAGCAGTAACTCAGCACAAGTTGAAATTAACAAAAGATGGATATACATTTGTATATTAAACTCATAACATGTCAGCCAACTTTATCTAACTGAATATATTTTTCATTGTTCTTGTCTGCGAACATATCAACAGACAATGTACTGCTCACCATTGCATATTTTGCCTAACACATCCGATAACCGTTTCCACATGTAGACTAAATTTCAAGCGCAGACAGCTTATTTGTTCATGTAGTGAAAGCCGTGAATGTTTTGCAAGAGAATCTCCAAAGTCAAAACTATTGTCAGCCATCACTATGTCACAAAGTTTAATGTATGTCAAAAAGCTTTGTGTTCTGTTACGTATTTATCGCTTGTTCTACCACCTCAACTATTCGAAATATAAAACGGAGCTGCAGCGGCAAGTGAAATCAAAGTCTCATTAGGTACATCATCATGAACTAGACTATGGCCTTCCTTTTCTACAAGTTACATACAGCGCTGAGAACATTGCATGTTGGGACTGTTGTGTAGAATTTGATTTTGTCATCTTAATAAATGAATTCGTCTCTGAAATGAGCTTTTGATAAGTTCAACACATATTGTTTGGAGTATTTTCTTTCTTTTCTGATACTTTTTCCTTCATAGCCAAGTACAGTGGTTTGTCAACATCATTTTGTTTTGCCAGACCGGTTTCGGCTCTAGAAGTTCTAGTGCTTGGTCTGAGTCCTCAGAACGACTCAGATGTACATCAGGGCAGCTGCAGTTGTCGACCAACTAAGGCGCTGCACCGTTCTGACATATTGCGCATTCACAGCAGGTGATTGTATATCCAGTTCCGTTCCAACGTTCGAACACAGTCATTTAGTAAAAACCCATTCCGGACTGTCGTTTTGATTCAAGCTAACTTTTTTCTCGGAAACTAGAAAAACAACAACTTAATTTTAGATTTATTCCAATCTCAACGCAGTTCTCGTTCTATGCTCTCACATGTAACCGTCGTGCAACAGATTGGATTTATTTGTGTAAATTTATAATGATTATTTTATATTATACCAAATCAATATAAACACCACAATTACAGTTGACACACATTAATTAAAAACTTACAGTGACAATATTTTAAACTCACGAACTATAAAAGCGATTCTGGTTATACATGTATTGTTGTTAATCGATTCTTTCAAAGTCGTAAATACATAGGGTTGCGTACTTATCAACAATATTCGAGTGCTACTCAGTGTGCGAGACACGTCTAAAAGTATGCAACGAGTCTGATTTTGTTTTAATCCGTTGATTGTAGTTGTTTTGCATATATTGTATCTCGTTTATGTTACCACTATAATTAACGTTCACCGATGTTAGCATATGATATTGTGTCTTCTTAATACAAATAAGTTAATGGATGATGTTTGACTTGTGAATGATACATTTTTCTTTTTGCATTTAATCGCTCATTTTTTCATTAGTATATTGCTGCGTTAGGTAATTAAGGTGATCTACATATACGATTTGAGGTGTGGTAACATAATTTAAATGCGCCACAATTCCCATGCTTCTGATACGGATAATACGTCAAGAAATCATAGTACGTAGTCGGCGTTTCCACCAATTCAATTATGCAATATGCATATAATGCTTATTTAAGTCTACCTTACTTTCTTAAGGGACACCAAAACAATTGTAAATATCCGTCGTATTAGCCTATCATATACAAGTAAGTCAACCCGGTATTCAATTAATGTAGTATTACATGATGGAAATTATACGGATACCAATAAACATCAAATTAAAAAGTTTCATTGTCATAATTTAAACACATAATTATGTCTTCGACACATTTCAATCCATTTTTACTATAAACTACACGTGTATGAAATAACCAAGTATTATATAAACCCGGTATATATAATGTATTAAAACAAATCTGCGATACTAAATAAATAAGAAGAATTCAAACAGGGATCGAACTCACGACGTAGGAGTCATACAAAGTTATGACGGTAGACAGCAGTTAACTAACCAACTGCGCTAATATTGTGTTAACATTACTTTAATGTGAATTTCCGAATGCCGAAAGTGGCCCTCCCCTTGTTAGTCTGTTTGAGACCAAAGCCCTTTAAATGTCAAGATATATATAAACAAGAAATATCTTTAAAAAAGATATACGGCGATGATTGTGGTTGGAGTTGGTGAAAGGTAAAGAGTTTAATGAATGAGATCAAAGATAGTGAATGTCTTTTTCCATGCAATACTTAGCAGCATCACACGCAGAAGGGGATGTTATGCGGAGTTTTTGCGGCTTATTTTACATTATTACATATTGCGTATCATATATCTATAAATACAAAACAGAAAAACAAAAGAAGAAATGAAGTGAAATAAAAACATATAAGTCAACCGGCCACACGCGAAGTGTCCGTACATATTTTAAATATTTATACGCGCGTTCTATGAACAAACCTGTTTTGGTGGTGTGTCGGGCATTGCTATTTGATTCGATTATTAACAGTATCGGGAATCATCGCGCTCATGCTTAATAAATTGGTCAAAATGGTGGAATAATGCTTGTTAAATTAATAAAAAATAATATGTATCGTGGTATTGATGAAAAAACATTAAGAATATATGATTGACATACCATAATTCTATCGCCGAATATCTTCATTTAACATATTTCTGGTCTAAATACAATTCCAGCTCACCATTCCAGTTCACCTAGTTAACGCGATAGCGTCAATATTATAAAACGATCCGTTAACTGACCTGATACCTTGCGGGTTGGAATGCAATGCATTAAAGTGAGGTCACGATTCCACTGCTGGAACGACGGCTTGTTTAAAACTTTATACTTGTACATGTTAAATGTTCAATTTCGAAAACAATTAAAAATAGTTTGGCCAAAACGAATATCAGGATAGGGAAAAACGATACTTTTATGAACTAAAATATACTAGTACACAGACAGCAATATGATAGTAATTACTCAATATGAGAACATAGTCTTTAAGTACAAACGCTCTGGCGCTGACAATCCTCTGAATACAAAGGGGTACACAAAACTGTATTGATGTCAAGAATTGAGTGTAAAACTGTTCTATCCATCAAGTCTTTTCATTAGAGATAAAATTGTTTCATGCTGAACATTGACACGCAGTAAAACAGCGTTACATGCTATACTACAAAGACGCGGTCATGTTTCCAATGTTCTGAGGGATTATGCTCAAATCAGCCAATTACGGTGGCACTAAGGTGACATCACCGCACCAATTTGTTTTTGGAGCGGAAAACACAAGTTCTGTTTTCCCTTCTTCTTTTTTTTTGGAGCGGAAAACAAAAGTTCTGTTTTCCTGTCTTTTTGTTTTTTGGAGACGGGAAAACACAATCGCTATATTGTGCGCATAAGATAATCGGCCAATCAATGACGCGGATTATATTGAGGGAACAAGATACTATCTTGTTCCCTCAAATTAGTACTAGGGACGTTTTCATTGGCTGATCAATATAATCCGCGTTTGTGATTGGCCGATTATCTTGTGCGCACAATATAGCGATTGTGTTTTCCCGTCTCCAAAAAACAAAAAGACAGGAAAACAGAACTTGTGTTTTCCGCTCCAAAAAAAAAAATAAGACAGGAAAACAGAAATTGTGTTTTCCGCTCTAAAAAAAAAAATTGGAAAACACAAGTTCTGTTTTCCCGAATCCAAAAAAAAAAATTAACTCGTGAAAACAGACCTATTTTGTGTTTCCCTGAGTTTTTTTTTTTTTGGAGTCGGGAAAACAGAACTTGTTTTCCCGATTTTTTTTTTTTTTTGAGCGGTGATGTCACCTTAGTGCCACCGTAGCCAATGGACTGAATGAAGTGTATTCATTCGTATCTAGCCGTGGGAAATGTTATTTGAATTTTATTGGACACTTACAAAGGTCAGGTAAAGGTGAAAAGCTGGGTTATACAGCTACGCCGAAAAATTATTGCCTTCCTGTATACAACCACTTAATAGACCGTTCAGATCATGGGTCGTTTAATGATGTCATTCTAATTAGCATTTATACTTTCGATTTGAAATACCGGTTTAATAAGCTTTAAGCCCATCACACTAATCAATTTTCACGTAAATATGTAACACGACTTTAAAGAATAATCTAACTCTTCAGTTGGAATAACACCGTGTATAGTAATTGAATTGTGTTCGGAACTTTTGCAACATTTTAGTTGATTAACAATCGGTACCCATCGCAAATTATCATAAATCGACTCCGATGTTTGACGGAAAGGGCCGAGAATGTGCGATTGATACTTATAAATCAGTCACCATTTTGTTTTCAAACAATGATTGTGTGTACAAGGAGGAATTGTTTTAATATGTGAAATTACAGCATTCTTAACGATGTATTTGTGTAAGAAACTATACAAAAATACATATTTGATTGGTTATTCCACATACATGCATCATTCAATTTATTAGGTATTTTGCATTTGTATCATAAAACTGTATTATCAAATGCTGTAAAGCACCGTCGTGTAATCTACAAAACAATTGTTAACAAATGTAAACAGATAAAAGATTTAAATACTACAACTTCTTGTACACAAATTTGATCTTTCTAATGATACACTATACTCATCTATATCTCAAAACTAAACGTGAAGATTTAAAAAAATAATATTAAACACATTAAAAGACATGTTTGTGCTTTGTCTGACTGATCTTTTGAAAAGACGAAGAAACCCGTTGTGTGTTTGAATACTAAATTGCTGTCATTCAGAAGGATTTATTTGAGCCGGACCATTTTTAAAACGTCAATTATTGTGCATGACTGTTTCTCATTTATTATGAACAATGGATAAGGTACTCAAGGACACAGATACAAGAAACTGGGTGAAAACGTGGCAAGCGCTCCAATGTTTTAAAGAAGCCATTTTGCCATTTATGAATGACAAATGTGATGAACAATACCTGAAAGACATAAATTATATTAAACATAGGTTGGGATTGAAAAAATATACATGCAATTCGTGTTCAATTGATGAATTAAAGGGTAAAACGCCAAAGGTCTGTCACGAAAAAGAAAGTTGTGGACATTTATACCGTCGTATACAAAAAGCGCATCATGTCGATAATGAACCTGTTTGGTTTAATACGAATTCGGAATGGTGGTCAGACAAAAAACGTGGTCCATGGGAAAGGATGAAGTGTTTCATAAATACGAAAGGGTACAAGGAAAAGGAAGACATATCAAAGGCGGATATAACTGTCTTTGTGCAGATTTGTACAAACAACGCACGGCTAAATAGTGCATTTGGCTTAAGAGGCTTAAATTGTCTTAAAAAGGTTTGTTTTATTTTATTTTATTTATGTGAAATACTTGTAAGTCTATAGACTATAGTACGATTGATTGACACATACAAGGGTTCATTATGTTTAATTATATACAGACGTTTAATTGAAAATAAGAAAAATAAATATAAATACTAGAAGTGTATAAACATTCAAGGGATATACTCTTGTTTTTTTATGGGTAATCTCAAATAGATTACTTTAATAAAATGCATTTGAACATTTTTATTCTCGCATCCATATCTTATGGTTTAAAATGTTTTAAATTGGTTTATTTTCGAGTTTAATGGAGGTTGGCTGGTATGTTTTATTATGACATATTGTTAACCAGTTTATATATATA
>VMBQ01008483.1:7315-37601 GCA_007657795.1 Dreissena rostriformis
AAAAAAAAATGTGATGTTAGGTGATTCCAGTAAGTAAGATCTTGCAAACATTTGCGTGTTCATTACCGGCGCTCTGAGTAGTTGTATTGAAGAACATACATTTTGTTTGAAATTTGATATTCTGAACTTGATGTTAGAAATATTGAAATATCAAATTAATATATGTTGTGTAAATACTGTATGTTTCTTTAGAAAATTGATTTTGAATTTCCACTGGATGCGAGATGTAGGATCTGTATTAGAACATTATTGTTTATTCAACCATAACGTTTTTTATGCAATACCATGTGTTTTTCTTTTTTTTATGAATATATTAATATGAATACATCATGTTATGTGATCTGTGTTGAACAAGGACCATAACGGTTTATTTCAACTGTGTAAATATGTATATGTATTTGTTGAAATAAAAGTTCTCTCTTCTCAAAGTTCTCTCATGCACACGAGCCTCATTATTTAGCACTGAAAGTATAACGCTTATATGAGTTGTTGACGAACGCATGTGTTATCAAAATGCCTAACTGCAAAAAACAACAACAGCGGGTCCGACATTTATTTAACATTAGTTTATTCTCCACTGATGAAATATACGGTACTCAAAGGAAAAGTGTTATTTCCACGCCTTCAAATGTTGTTAATTATTTGTATTGCGTTTTGCATACAAACCATATACCAACGACAATGTTCCATTACATTAACACGGTCAGATTGTTTTGAAACAAACGCGATAGGCTTCAGACAGGCTGACCGCGCAGTGATATTGATACCCTTCGATATGGAATGTAATGCATATAAAGTGAGTGCACAATTGCAATGCTGGAACGATGGTGGAAGTAAAGCTGAATACTTAAAAATGTTAGAATTTCAATACATACTAATACATAATGTTTATTCGTACGGATATATATGTATGGAACAAAAAGAAGTACGTGATATAAAATATACTAGTGCATATAATAAAATATGGCAATTCATACTACCAGAACCAAAAAGCCCCTAACTATTAACGCTATGGTGCTTGCAAATATAAAGGGTCACACAAACTGCAGTAATTTCGAAAGTTGGCTTTGAATCTAATGTACCCGCTTAAGCTTACTATACAGGATGGTTTCAAGATTAACGCTCGGTTTACATCGTTGCAAAACGCTATTTTGTATCCATATCAGCTTCAGAATAGGCTATGTTGAATTAGAACATATTTATCCGGGCATACATCTTAATTGATCAAAATCTTTATTAAACACTTTCGCTAACACAAATGGACAACGGTGAATTAGTTCCAGCAGGCAGGTTAAAAAAAGATCGTTTCATCCTAAAACACTAACACACTGATGTGTGTTTCAATACAACTTGGAAAATAGCTACTTGTGAATTTATCGTGACTTGTGGTCGCGTTGTGAGACTTTTAAGTTATAAACAAGATCACACTTCAGCTGGAGAGCAAAGTTATTATAGCATGTGGTACGTAATTATTCCAAGGAACATATGGCCAAACAGTGTGATGCAAAACAAATGTTATAAACAATTATTAAGAATTCTCCAGAAGGTAGTATTCAATCTTCAATGTTAAACATCTTTTTGTTAAGTAACATGAGGTGATGGCAGTGTTGTAAGTAGCCGCAATGTTTACATGTAAAATGTAATATTATTAGATCTAAATACACGTATCTGATATAAAATACTTGTCCTTTACTCTATTTATTATTTTCGACGATGTCAATTTGTTACATTTGCATGAAAGGTTATAAATCAGTTGTGTAAACGAAAATTACCATAGTATTCAGATTATTGCGAATTATTAAAATAAAAAATTGGTATCGTGAATATGATGATCACATTATTCAAGATGCGGATTATTTATAATAAATTATTGAGTTAATCTGTTATTGAGTTAATCTGAAATAAATTATGGGTCATTTTGCCCGGAAAATATAGTTTTTCGAGAAGTCTCGTTAACAGGGAGCGAACATCGGGAGTCCCTTTTAACTGCAGAAGTACATATAGGTCATGCATAAAAACAGTACATTTCAATGACGATTGTCTTTTTCAAAAGATATTCTTTTCTTTCCTCGCATGTTCGGACAGGAGAAAACTTTTTGTTGAATAACATTTTGGCTCAGGGAAATTCCATTGGTCTGGCTAATATTTGAACAAGAATACAACCGATCTCAAAGACAGTTTTCTACCACTAGAAACGTAAACTTACAATTTCAATAATACATTTAGCATTCCTAAGCAAAGAACAACGTCTTTTTTATGGTGGATGTTAAAGGTTAAGTCACGTGTATAGCTATCTCTCTTAGTGTACAATTAGAGGATTCCAATTTTAGTTTCAAATTGTATCTTAATCTAACGACATGTTAATATACTTCGAATATATAATTATACATTTTGTCAGAAATACTATTTTCAAGTTAATTAAACGGTAAGGCTGAATATTTACCCCACAGAGTTGATTGATAAAATGGTGTTAAAGATACTTATTTTGGCTATTATGATAATTTCACTGCAACTTTCGATTTCGACATTTATTTCATGCCTGTTCTTTTATCCCTGCAGATGATACATCCACCGACTGATGTAATATATAAACAAAACTTCTAAAACTAACATTTATTAAACGCTACATATTTGCAAACTTGTTTGTTACGCAATATTTACACACGACAGTTTAATTAAGCACCTTAAGTATAACGCATTCAAAATCACTTATGTGTTCACTAAATATTCTTTTTAATTGGTTGGGTGGATACCACTCAAAGCACAAACACATCACGGATAGCTTAGTCACTCACCGTAAGGTTATTTTTAGAATTTGAGAACCTATAAATAACTATGTGTCCTAGATTATTTGTGTACACGTGTTTTAAAGACGTGCCAATGGTTTGAATAAGAAAACACATTTTAAAGCCGGCCGAGTTGATATTTCTCAAAACAATTTGGTTTTCTCAACTGACCAGAATTTATCAGTATTTGTCAGATACATTCTAAAGCTTTACTCTTCCATACTGATTTTCGCAATTTTTTTCCAAAAAATGCCAAAAGCATCAAAAAATACGAAATTTTTTATGTATAGGTACGTATGACTGAGCTGTACTTAAACAAACTTTGAGCAAATCAATTTCCATCAACAACCGTAAACAGATCATCTTATGTCACATACATGGAAACAGTAAGATATTCTCTCAAGGAAACAAACCTAAAATTACAGTCAAACACAATGAAGTATTTTATGCAAGTATACATTTGTACCTATTTATGAATATAATATAAGTAAACACAGTTAATGCATATCTCTTTTCTTCTGTGAACTCGCTAGCTACACTACAATACAAAACTTTCTATACCCGTCATAAATAGTATCGGTAAAATCAATTGATTTACCAATGTTCAATTTTAAGCAGAACACTTACATTCCACGTTTCTAACGATTTACGCATTTTAGCTTCTTTAATTAGTTATAACTTGACTAAGGAATATTATCAGTCTTTCGGAACTTATTTCGTCGTTTGTTGTTTATCAACGTTTTGTCTTTGTTGAACATTATTTAGTTCGTTCTGTTAAAAATCCTACTTCATTGATGTTCTTGTAAGACATCTTTCTCCTAAGACAACTTTAACTATATGTTTTGTTTCATTCATCAACGTTTTATTTGTTTGAAAAATAAAAAAGAAGACCTGATATATTAAAAACCTTTGTATAGAAAATCTAGAAATGAGATGTATGCATTTGAAAATACTTTCTTTCGATATAATAAACACAAATATTTGGTTATTTCTGAAGAAGTGGCACTCATAAAGAAATTTGTATTTGCGTCCTGCATTTTGAGATGACAACTCAATTCATTTCTGAATGATAACGGTATATTTCTTTTTAATTTTGCAGTGCACTCGTTTTATTAATGCATGTGATTAGTAAAACATGTGTGTCTGGAATAGTCGGTTAAAAAAAACCTTTCATTTTTGATCTGTATGACGGTTAAAGTTGTTGGTAAGGTACCGGAACTGCTAAACGTAAACAGCAAGCAAACTGACGAAGGAACAACAGCTGAGTAAAGGTGAATCCCGGTCGACTGAGCGGTTTAATAAAGGGAAATAACTACTTTATATTTAATTTTCATCATTTATATTATTGATAAGCACATCTGTATACATTAGCAATACGATTTGCTGAAAAGACCAATAGCTGACCAATAACTTAAGGCCTACGTAGTAATGTGTACACATACGAAATCATGGGATCCTATGAGGTTCGATTTATTATTCTGAATATTCAAGCTCACAAAGACATGTAAGTGGTGCTATTTAGGATTTCTTAAGTATGGTGTTTTTTAGGAAATCTTAGTGAGACTATATTCCTATTTAAAAAGGTATATTTAATAAATTGAAACCTTTGACTTATTTGTATGTGAAGAACTTAAAGATAAAATAAAAAAATACACACATGCATTATTACTAAGGTGATCGTGATCGTTCAAGTTTCGATTTTAAACATTCTGATTATCTCGATTTTAGTTCATCATTTGAAAATACTTGAGAAAATTTATAATATTGAAGACAGAAAANTTTACACTCAAAATAAACTAATATTTTGTAAAATATTACGTAAAATAAAGTTAACCCATATTGATAACAAAAAGTGTTCCGTGTAGCAGATTTTCGTATATGTTTACTTAAAAATGTTGTAAACGAACTTAAATAATTATAAAAGTTAACAAGTTTAATAAAAATAATACCTTACCCGGGATTTGAACCCTGGACCTCTGGATGCAATAGAGAATGCGCTACCATTGCACCACGCAGACCCCGGGATTGGAACCCTGGACCTCTGGATGCAATAGAAAATGCGCTACCATTGCACCACGCAGACATTCCTCTGGACGTGAAACATGAACGGTAGGGCATTAATCCACGTATTTCTAAGATCATCAAGGAAAAACGTTACAAGCGCTTTATTATTTACCGATTTCGAGTGATGATTATCCATTAAAGAACCAATAATTTAATCTATGACAAAAAGTTTGAAAATCGTCATTTTACCCAACTGTAAACGAGTCCCTTTAATCAGGTATGTAGCAATCGTTCTAGTTTGTGCATAGATTATTTTTGTATTACGCTGGGATTCCAAACTTTCTTGTCTAAATTGAGAAAAGAAACTGCAAAACGTTTTTTTCTGGTGTTTTTTTTTATTTATTTAATCGGAAGTTGGATACATCTGTCAGGTTCATAAGGTAAATAACTTTCAACTTTGTACTGTTAACGAAATCTTATTTATATGATTACATTTAATACATTATCGATGAAAATGTGTTGATTGTTGTCAAATTCTTTTTATATCCAATGAAACACGCAACACATATGGGAAAACAACGTACACACGTCACGTAATGTTATGTTAATATTCTTACTACATATATTACTCAAAGGTTCGAATCACTCTGACTTGTTTTGCTTTGAAGCGAGATACACGGACGAAATATATAATGTTTACATGTTCTCGTGTGTTCGAGTACTGCAAGTTACATAAGCGAACATTGACATTACGTCATTAATCTAGGACGGTTCAATATGACATTGCATTTTACATGTTCTCGAATGTTCGGGTACAGCAAATGACATAAGCGGACATTGATATTACGTCATTAATCTAGGACGGTTCAATATGATATTGCATTTTACATGTTCTCATATGTTCGGGTACAGCAAATGACATAAGCGGACATTGATATTACGTTATTAATCTAGGACGGTTCAATATGACATTGCATTTTACATGTTCTCGTATGTTCGGGTACAGCAAATGACATAAGCGGACCTTGATTTTACGTCATTAATCTAGGACGGTTCAATATGACATTGCATTTTATATGTTTTCGTATGTTCGGGTACTGAAAAGACATAAGCGGACATTGGCATTACGTCATTAATCTATAATGACACTGCATTTTTAAGAATGTATTATGACAAATTAAGAATTTCAGTACGCTTTATATGATATTCGATACATTATATTAATTGGTTTCCTAAATTATTAGAGTTGGCTGTTAATTAATTTTTTAATGATACTGTTACAATAAGTTTCTTAACAACAAATTAAGAGTGTAACCATATTGAACTCCGAGTGATGTTGTTAGTATAATTAGTTAATAAGACTGAATATAGAAGTCAAAAACATGACAAGTCAGAAAGAGCTGTAAATAGTCCATGTATTATTAAAAACATGATCTATTTCGTTCTTTTTTTTTTTATCTGAAGTTAACATTAACTTAAAATACTCCAATTTAATTGTAAACATACTAGTTTTGTTTTGTTGAAAACTTAAATGTTAAAGTAACCACACATTTACAAGTATATACGACTCACGTCCATATCGGAACTATATGTCCTCATATGTACTAGAACATACCGTTCATTAGACAGAATATAATCGATGTCAGGGCAGCTACTAGAATTTGCCGCGCATTATGTGTTAATTCAACGCAACGGAACTCCCAATACAGGAAAAAATGCTTACTTGACATTTCCGGAACTAACTGGAATAACGTATTCATTCGAGTCGCGTTTTACTTTAGAAATGTTTATATATTGTCATCAATGTACGCAATTAATTTTGCGTTAGTTGTTTTTTCAAAAGCAGTTCACATTAAACATATATGTAGAATAAGAGCAACGTCATGCGAAAATGGGTCGTATGCCAAATGCGATCAGCGTAGCTGCTTCAGTCCAGCCTTTTCTCAGGCTTGTTAGGAGCTACTCTTTCTGCGCTAATGACACCAGACACATAACGTGCTTTCAAAGCGGACAGGGTAGCTCCTGACCAGACAGCGACGCATATTGCATACGACCAATTTTCGCTTGATGCGGCACATAAGTTAAGTAAACGGGAAAGGCAATGTTATAATATGCATCCACAAGAACGATAGAGGTAAACAGTCAACAACACACACACACACACACAAACACACTTACATATATNAATTGAAACAGTGAGTATGTAAATACGATTGTATAGATTTACAGTATTGTGTTGTTCATTTCAATATATAATATTATAATAAAAACATTAACAAGGTTTCACAAGTTTTCTGAGATTTATATTAACATTCATGTCATTTAAGTAAGAATGTAAGTTTACAACACTCGCCCAATTGTAATGGCCATTGGTCTGTGCAAATGGAATGCATAAAAAAAGAAATATGCGTTTTAGTAAGTTATCACTTCTTAATCATTTTTAACGATACAGCCCATGCATCACTTATACCAACTTTATGTATGTATTTTAATTTCATAACAAGTGCATACATAACTTCATGGTAATTGTTACGGAAAAGGAGTAGAATGTTTCGGGAAAATGAAATTGTTTTTTTTTTCAAAAGATATGCCTATGTTTACCCTTGGAACTGTCCATAGCATCTAAATGATTAAGTGACAACACGTTCATTTTAAATAGCATATACATTCCAGAAATGTGTTTTGTCATCGCTTGTAATTAGTTATGTGATGAAACACAGTAGACATGTTTAATACTTGGCAACTATGACCTTACGTGCGTATTGGAATATTCTTGATTGTTTCATCATTCATAGTTTTGCTACTCTCTGACGTTCACACATATTTAAAGCATAGATCTGTTATTGATTTGCAACAGTCCATGAGTAAAGAAGTTTTAATACCACGATTACCGCCTACCAATAACAGCATATCAACATTTCACAAGGGCACACACCAACCCACCACGTTCTATCACGTGCTCAACGGTAAATCGATATTACATTTGGAAACCTAAATGTGATTATTGGCCATTGTATATAGCAAGAAGAATATAATACACGAATAAAGACCTTGAGTAGTACCGATGAACATCAATTCAATGTAGATATTAATATGTAGTATTCCGATACATACATTTACAAACGAATGCTATCAGGAATGTACACATGAATTTTAATAATAATATAAACATATTTGAAAATACATACATTAACTGCGTTTATGGTCTTAAGACAACCCCAAAATATATTCACACTAAGTGCATACACAATTACGTTTCTATTCTAAATTGCTTGAACAACCGTGGAATTAATCGGACAGCTAAGTAATTTATACTAATGAACATAAAGTTACATTGCAATGTTTACTGAGACTGAGATCATATGAGCTAATAGTGATACTAGTGTAGAATAACAATGTTTACACTAAAGGCAAAACAATACATACAATAACACAAAGGCGTACACAATCGTACTTACAATAAGAGAAAGTCGTGTGTGAATAAAAAAAAAATGACTCCATGTAAAAAATACCATTTGCACCATGAATACAAAGGCGAAAAACTGAACAATCCAGACACCTGTTATTAAAAAAGTGACTTGCAGCAATAACAATCAGCTACATGCCACATGTATATAATTTGCAACACGTTTCATACGGTACAAATGTAAATATCAACACAACATAAAAAACAACCATGGACACATGATGTAAACAATACAACCTAATGCCTGAGACAAAAATATATATACATGACCAATCGTCAATGGTATTTTCAGTCTATCCTTGGTCGACCTGAGTGCAACAATCGCTTTTCAATAGTGACTGAAACGTTTTTAGTTCATTAATTGTATAGTGTTTTTTTTTTATTAATAACGCGTTAGAGCACTTGCACAGTTTTATATCTCTAGAACATATAAACATGGTTACCGAGTATAGCACACATGTACATGGTAACGTATTAAAGTGATATTCAAAAATAAATAAATGAGGTATGTAAATTCAACGAATAGATAACCTAACGGTAAATAAAAACATCATATTGATACTTTAATCTGAGTCACTGTCCACAGATTCGGCACCATGTTTCGCGCCTGCAGCCACAAGGATCGTGTATACCCCGTCATGGTTATAGTCACGGGCCAGGTCAAGGGGCGTATACCCGCTGTAAGTCCGTGCGTCCATATTGCACGCCCTAACACTCATTAACGTCCGCACCAGTTTGACGTCACCGCTGATGCACGCCATCTGGAGAACAGTTCTACCCGCTCTCCGCTCGATCATGTTCAAATCTACGTCGCGTTCAATATATCCATGTGACTATTCATGGCTGCAAGATGAAGACAGGTCAACCCATCGTAGTTTGCGATATCAAAATCTTGAGGAATTCTTTGATATGGTATACCGTATGTATTACTCTGGATTTCTCGGTGTCGAACTGGCTCTAACAAATAACGAGCTATTTCGTACAGTCCATCACGGCATGCTATATGAAGCGGCGTATTTACGTTCCTATCGACTGCCGTGACGTCAGCGCCTGCACACACCAGCTGCCGTACGATGCTCTTCTGGCGCATTATGACCGCCAAATGGAGCGGCGTTTGAAACAGTTTGTTTCGTATGGACAGGTGCGTGTACGTTCGTGCCATTTTGATAATTTTACTAGCCGTCAGCAGCATTTCCAACATTATTGCAAGATGCAATGATGTATCGCCGTCCTCGTCTTTTTCAAACATTTCTTTCCTATTACTCACGATTTCCTGTGTAGTTCGTTGAAGTGCATTATTGTCAGGAAAACTTTTAAATTCTTTGGTGTCCGTTAAATTGAAGTTCGGAGAGGTCACATGAGTCTAACTTATCACACAGCGTGTTCATCGATGGATATTTGTCCGTCGCAGAGAATGGATCAGTTGTGACTTCTGATGACGGTGATTCGTCTCCCCGTTGGTTATCATCCTGCTCTTCCGATATCTGCCGGGCATTCGTGGGCCTGGCTAATCTAGATTTCTTCACAGTGTGGTGCGTCCCTTGCATATTGCAGTTTAAAGGTCGTAGATTGCTATGCGAACGATCTGCTTCTTTTCGGATAACGCCTCCAGTATCTTTCGGTTTTGCCATATTGGGTTTGATTTACTCTCTGAAATATATATTACATATCATCATAAGTTAATCCTAAACGTGAAACAACCATCGCAAATACTTATATATCCATCACAGAAGCCACAGGGGCCGCGGTCTCGGCTCCAAAATTTTGGGAGAATAAATGCTATTGTCGAAAATCACCATTGCGATGAGAACATTACGTCATAGATTTAACGTGATACAACATGCTCGTTTTTATTTTTTTGTGGTACAATATATTCCATTTTAATTTCCCGCAACAATATGAATTCATACGACACACGAACACTTACTTGGTTCATGAATATGTGTTGAATATATTGCCCCCTCCCCCCCAAAAAAAACAACAACAAATTGAGCATTTCGTGTTTTGTTAAATCTATGTTACCAGACCACGTCTAGCGTTGAACCTTTGGCTATTGTTATAAGGAACACTGAATGTTTATGGGTTAACTTTATATAACGAAATATTTTACGAAATATTCGTTAATTTTGAGTGTTAATAGGGTTATAACGAAACAACAACACCTCTTACCACGTGCTGGCCATGATTGTTTATGCCTACAGGTATAATACAACGCAGTATTCAAATAATTTGCACAGAGTTATCTTACATCTTAAATTTCCGCTCGTTTCACAACAATCTATATATATTGATATTTATAGAATGCTAGATTTGAAACCATGGGATTCCAGTGTTTCATTTTATTGTCGACAAACATCAATAACGAATGATGTGCGTTTAGATGCGGTAGTCCATAATATGTTTTTTGCATTAAATATCCCAAAATTCAGGAGAATTGTTTAATTTTTGTTTTCGTTGATTTTGCATTTATGATTGAACGCTATTGCGTCCACACAAACGCATTTTTTTAAATAGAAGTAACTCAATTTAGTGGTTTCCTAGGCGTGACGCAACGCTTAGGTGTCCGGCTCAAGAATGGGTTTCCGTTCCCTTTTCATTCGTTTTCATCTATAGGTAAGCCTTCACAAAAGTTAAACATACGATGGGTTTACAGGTCTAGGATCGACAGCTTTGGTCAGTGGAATGCGAATAATCGGAGTAGACCAAGGTAAATTACGACCACAGCATTGTATTTTAATTGGGGATACAGTAAGATAGTGGTTATGTATGGATCAACAATACAAGTTTGACGTAGCGGTGTTCACGTATGAAAATGTGGAATTCCGCCAAGTTTCGATTTCTAACGTTTTTTAATATTTCAAACCAGAAGGAAATACTACTTTGACTATAGAGGATTATTAAACATGCATTTTAAAGAAATATCAGATTGCATTTTCGAGAAAGGTATATTCTAATCTGTTATCATTATTTTACATATTCTATCATTGTATATGATTGTGTTAAAATGTTATTCAATATAAAATCAACCAAGGTATTAAGTCTTAAGAGGTTATGCAAGTTTCGATTTAGATCAGTGTTACTATTGTGGTTTTCGTTTTTACTTTGGACTTCCTTATTTAAAGGCCTGTATATGTACATTGACAATTGAATATTATTCAACTTAGAAACTAATAACATTTTACAAACAATCACAAATAAAAACTGATGTAATTTAATCAATTATCTATAATTTAGACATATTTATATATAGTTATGGTATTTAAAAGTAAATATATTGGAAAAAGAGATGTAGACATTTCTATACAATTTCTGTTTCAAAATAGACATTATTATTTCGACACACATTCCTGATTAACATTTTGTAAACGGTATATAATGCAATTTGTGTTTTGTCTAAAAATAGTATTTGCCCTAATACTTAAATCTGGGATAAAATTAAGAATAAAGCGTCTACAGAATAA
The DNA here is from genome assembly GCA_007657795.1 of Dreissena rostriformis. Taxonomy (NCBI): domain Eukaryota; kingdom Metazoa; phylum Mollusca; class Bivalvia; order Myida; family Dreissenidae; genus Dreissena; species Dreissena rostriformis. The sequence continues at coordinate 19,033 of VMBQ01008483.1, forward strand.
AGTTCTTCAACAAAAATGTAAACAATTATTGCAAAAAATTGATAACTACAAGTTTTTAAAAACACCTATTTCAGCATTAATATTTACGTGCTATGTTGCTAAAAATTTCATGTCTTATTTTACGTTTATATTGTATGACGTAAATATAGGATCTGACATGAATTGTCATATCATACCATATTTTATTAAACGATTTCAGGAATTGTGTTAGTAAGCGAGCCTTTGACGAATTTCCTGGACAAGTTTAATAAAATATGGTATGATATGACAACGAGTGTCAGACCTTTTTTATCACATGCTTTTAAACTAAATAAAATACATCTTAATTGAACAAACTAATGCTGATAGATCGAAAAGTTGTTTACTATCGTGACGTCATTTCACGTTGACGACGTCATATCACCAAAATAAAGCCATGCGATTGGTTAGTTATTGATTCTGTAGCCAATGAAAACGCTTAAAAATGTTGTATTACACATGTGTAATATAAAAATATATGTTATGGTTAAATTACATGGGAAACAAGGTATAGCATGTGATAAATAGAGTTATTTATGTAATAGCTATAACATATTTGATAAAATCTGATTCGTAAAGAAGGTGCTGAGCAAGCACAGCGAAATTATACCAATTGTTTTCACTTATCATTCGGTTTTTTTTTATCGACCATACTCAACAAGTCTATACCGACATTTCACTAATCCTAATTAATTGTTTATATTTCCTTTGGTGGGATACACTCAAATCAAGGCACTCGTTAATCGACTTACATACATTTGTATCTTAAGTAAAATATTGATTCGTTATTTAATGGTCGTTATACGAGACAATTCAATTAAAATAAATAGGTTTTATATACACTATTGAATAAGGATTTGTTTATGGTGAAAATGCCAGGAACCAAGGGAATATGTATAGCCAATTTTTATTTAGATTAATAAGACTGTTCGATTTTGTCAAATATTCATGAATTTATACAAAATGTGTTAAAAACTTGTGATACATATATTTCAATATAAATTAAAATAAAAGTTAAGAAGAACATGTGTCGAAAAATGCGAAATAAGCCAGATATTTAATTCTGAAATCGAAAAAGGCTTCCAGCCGAATTCGCCAGCATATATCATGCATGTACAATGTGAATCTAAATTTAGTTTTAGTGCAGATTCGTTCATACGACACAAAGACACAATTTTGTTTCCTAGCAAATACNATTTATTTCCGTTGGTGGGATACAATCAAATTAAGGCAATCGTAAATTGACTTACATACATTTTTATCTTAAGTAAAATATTGATTCGTTATTTAATGGTCGTTATACGAGACCATTCAATTAAAATAAATATGTTTTAGATACAGTATTGAATACGGATTTTGTGTGTGAAAATGTCAGGAACCAAGTTTCGTTCATTTTACGTTTAAGGTACCAAAAATGTCAAAACAATTGCATTTTTTTTTCAGTTCAGATGTATGTTATGAAATCGTAACTAGTATTTTTATTACTTTGTTCTGTTTGCGGAAATAATAGCTGTATTAGGGGCCATGACATCTCTCTCAGCTAGCAAATAATAATACAGACTGGTAAAACATGCACATTCATTACATAATACTGACTTTACCTTGCTTTCTTTTAAATGAAGGTTCATATCCATTGATAATTAAATGAACTTGTGTATTATTATCATATTATAAAATCCGTATACGGTTTCTCAATATCATCGCTTTTATAAATAAGTAAAGCATGTCAGAAATCTGAAAGAATCGGTGACTACATATTAGAAAGTTATAAAATAAAACACGAATACAATCAGTTTTCCCTTTTCTTACGACCACGTTTGTCCGTCTTTTGGAAGTAGGGGCTTGAAAGTACTGTTTAATCAAGCATATTTCATAGGAACCTCGCTTATTATATCTTTGAAATTCCGCCAACGTCATCTGATTTCAGTCCTATTTTATAATTTCTACGTGGGTAGTGCTTCCGGTTCTTCTAGGAATCTTTGAACTTCCGAAACTTATAATGCTTGACACACTAGGAAAGTATGTCTTGTCAAATAGCTAGCCTAGTATAAACCGTTATGTTTTTAATTGTTTCGCGGAAACAAACAGGGAAGATCATTTGTTTGTATGTTATCTATTTTAATTTAAGAAACCCGGAAATAGTGCTCTGTTTATGGACTACTGAATTTAACCCGGAAAACATACTTCGATTGTTTATCTTAATTGATACTAGTGAACGTCACAAAATAACCCAGCTATAACAATTAAAATATTTATCAGCGAACGTGATTGGTTTTAATCGCATGGTAAGCTTAGGCAAACCCATTTTAGTCACGAAATTATTATTGAAAACAAATGAAGGTTGATTTTTGTTTCATATAAACAAGCATCCAACAGTAAATTGACTGACAACATGAACACATTACTCACAAGAAACCATATACAGACACTAAACAATGAACATTTATTGTTATACCGAATGTATTACAATTGTTGTAATTAAATCGGTAAGACGTTAATCAGATTTCTTATTTCTGAATGCTGTTTTTTAATATCTTCTAACTCAAAATGTTTAGTTACTATGATTGTTTTTGATTTCTAAAATGTCTTAAACGGGAATATAAGAAATAATCACAGTACGTGTCATTTCATAAGTTTATTTCGCTTACCGTGTTCATTTAATCCTATGAACATTACTAAGTTCTGCTTCATTCAATATCTATTAAATGTAATTTTCCATCTCTGTTTAAAAGTATCTACAAACAGCATGTTTCGTTTATCGGGATACTTTTTGTTTAAATTGATCACAACAAAATGCCTCTATATATCTATGAAATTATACATTAATAATACATTTTCGGGACTTTACTTAAATGTATTGATTTATTTCCCCTTTTGCATATTTGTTTGACATTTCCTCATAACGTAAATCTGTATTCGCTGCAAAGGTATATATGTTGTGAAGGTAAATTCCCTCTAAAGATTGAACTGTGATATACAGCGACAGTTCTTAACAACCGGGTTTGATCAAATAAGCCATGTGTGAGATTTGCTGTGGATTGTTTTATCAGTAGTACAATGTTGGTTCTTTTCTTGATATGTCATGCAGACGTGTTTAAATTGTGTGTTTTTAATTTTGTTCCATAAACAAGCTCATTTACAAATAGCTTCGACTGACCCGATCAGGGCATCTGTGTCGCATTCTGAGAAATCTGGGCAAAATGCTTGTGCGTAAAGTGCCATCCCAGATTAGCCTGTGCAGTCCGCACAGGCTAATCCGGGACGACACTTTCCGCCTAAACTGGATTTTCGCTATGAAAAGACATCATTTAAACGAAAAATTCCATAAAAGCGGAAATTGTCGTCCCTGATTAGCCTGTGCGGACTGCACAGGCTAATCTGGGATGACAATTTACGCACAAGCATTTTGCCCAGTTTTCTCAGAACACGCCACATATTTGTTGGTGAAAGTGTTTGCGTATTGTATTTACTTCATAAAGGTATGTAGTCATAATAGTCCAAGCTAAGTGACAAAGTATAACAAATGTTGTTACTAAAATATGCTTGGATTGATCTAATCTATATAAAACATTTAAACCTCAGACCGGATTATTTTATTTTCCGTATTGTTTTTTACTTTTTAATCAGCAAATTATATTCAGTTTTTGACAATTAACACAATGTTAGTTACGCTGATCAGAGAGAATAAATAATCATTAGTAGTGCAAATATCTCACCTTCTTTCGATATCATCTGAGAAGTAAAATACATATACCAAACCCGATTGGTTTATCAATAACTGTTTAATTTGTTATGTAATAAACCATGTCGAACTCGAACTTCATGAAGAAAAATGGATGTTCTTTAAAAAGTAATCGTATGTTCGTGTATTGTAAATTAGGTAGACGTGACACTGACGCGATGGCGGATCAGGAGATTAAGGTCACGTATACTCAAGGACGTTGATATTTATAACTTGACCAGGCATTTCGTTTTTTAGAACGTTCAATAACGTAGAAAGACTTTCCGTATCTTAATTTAAGCCAAAAACGAAGAGTCTACCTTTTTTCTCAAATTTATCATAACCCTATAGTTTATGTGATATAGCTATCGAATATATGCTTCATATATCAAATATGTGCTACCGCTATCGTATCTATGCTTCAGCTATGGTATTTGTGCTACATCTATCGAATATATATTCTACAGCTATCGTACTGTGCTACAGCTATCATATATGTGTTACATCTATTTAATCTATATTCTACATCTATCGTTTCTGTGCTACAGCTATCGTATATTTTCTACAGCTAAGGTATCTGTGCTACAGCTATCTTATCTGTGCTACATCCTTCGTGTATGTGTTTCCATTAATTGTGCACTGTTATTGAAATAACTTTTTTTCGTAACCATCATATCAACAACAATATTCAAGGAGTACAATACAGTCAGACATCTAATACGTATTACACATAAAAATAACTCGGCGTACTAGACCTATTTTATCGTAAGTACGTACCGTTGTAAATTCCACATGGCTGTCACACGCACACATGAACTTTTACGAGATGATAACTTGGTTTATTGTAAAAACACAGTTTCGTTTCAGTTTTTCTTCTTCTTTTTATTACATTAACGGAATTTTTAAGCGATCTGATCTGCAAGTGAACATACCTTTATGCAGTATACTGCAAGGAAATTCAAAATTGCCATGTTACAACATCTGAAATTGAGTAAGGTGAGAATGGTTTAATGTGCGAATAAGAGTGACAATGTACCGAAAATGTACTTTAGATGCTCACGCACCATTAAAAGGAGTGACTTGTTTACAGATTTCCTTATTTTCTAAAAATGTCGTAAATGAATAAAAAAAAATAAAAAATATCGGTTTAATTATTAGTAGTAGTATTATAATTATTATTTATATTATTATGATTATTATTATGAGGATATTGATGACTATTATTGTTATTATGATTACTATTATTATTAGCCTTTTTATCAAACAAATGTAAGCGAAAACTACAGAACAACTCCAATGTTTCGCGTTTATGACGCTTAATTTGTTTCTTTTTAAGATGAGACTGCGCGATTTTGTTAAATATTTATGAATTTATATGAAAAGTGTAAAAAAACAACTTATTATACATATATTATTATATAAATTAAAATAAAGTTAAGAAGGACATGTGTCAAATAATGCGTAATAAGCCAGATATTTAATTCTGAAATCGAAAATGTCTGTACAGTCGAATTCGCCAGCATGTTTATCATGCATGTACCCTGTGAATCTAATTTGAGTTTTAGTGCAGATTCGTTCAAACGACACAACACGGATCATTTTAATTTCCTGCAACGATATCTATTATACGACCAACGAACACTTACTAACTCCGATCCTAATAAAAAGACGAATGCTTCGATTATTGTAGGAAAATATGTACGAAATATCTTCGTCACAATCGGCTCGGGGCGCTAATTTGTCTTTGCTGCATTATATGAAATTCGTCTACAATATATAATTCTTGTCATTTTGTGTTGCTGTAACATATTTTTATCAATATATTACAATTTAACACATATACAAATCGTGCAGTCTCATTTTAACAAAAGTATGAAAAATTGTCAAATTTTGCATAATACTTACATCGTTACTAGCGGATATATTTTTCAAAAAACATATATCGTTGTTTAATAAAACACAATAATAAATGTCAGAAGCGACTTTTTAATGATTGTTCCCACAAGTAGTTTATAAGGGGCAGTGCGCTATAAACACTTTTCGAACGACGGTGTATTTGTAATTTAGGTAAGAAAAAATGTCTAATAAAAGTGCATGTGATTTACACATACGAGTATAAACAAAGCAGACATCAACGACAACTTCATTCTGGTAAAGCACGACGTTAAATCAGTAAACATACGTCCATCGTGGTAAACAAACAACCGGTTTGCAAGAATATCCTACAGTCAATTGTGGACGTGCATAATAAGGCAAAGGGTCGTATTAGGTTAGAACGGAAGACATCATGTGTGTGTTAATATACGTCACGCTCTTATTACAATGTATAAACGACTCAATGTGGTGTTCATATCAGCAACATGAAATATCCTCCCCATGAAATGAACTGGTGAAGACATCATACAAAGTGGCCTCACAAAAGATAGTGATAACTTTTACTATCATCCTTGTTTTTTATGCATAGGTACATAATTAATATTACGCATGCATTTTATATGAGATACTTGAACAGGTGATGATTTTAATTTAATTAATACCACATGTGTTAGAACTGTAATGTTTGAACATTGTTCATCGATTGGTTGGTTGATATAACCGCTAACGAATTCTACTCTGAATATAGCAGCACAAAGCTTTTAAGTTTAAAATTTGCATCAAACCCCAACATTGTTGGGATTAGTTCTATAATACTTCCATAATACAAAAGTATTCGGTGAAAAATAACATGCATACCGATATCAACAGGTTGATTTAATACGCCCATGTTTATAACTATGTTATCGTAAATCCCTGTAGCCAATGTAACCGAGTACAGAAATGCATGCTGTAAGTGCACATTTGGGGGTGTACTTCACTTCTTATCATCAGGCAAAAATACTGTTTTTATTATCTATTCAATTTGAAGTCGCCTACGCAAACACTCAACCCCTATGGTTTAATTACTCAAAGCTAATCATTAAGGATATTGCAAGTTCAACTGTACTTGAATCGCTGTGCGTTTGTTTTACTGATAAATCATGTAAAGTACACGTAAAGTGAACATAGGGAGCTTGTTGAGACACGTTTGAACTTATGAAGTGTTTTAGTATAGAATCATCTTTGTATCTTAACTGGAAGGAAATACCTTTGATGAGCAACGCTAATAACTCACGGATGAAATATTAGGCGTGTGTTTTATATTAATCATGTAGAAGTGCTTCGGAATTCATGATGGTGGTCTGAGCAGTTTGATGTGCAATACATCCCTGTAATTGTACAGATTCGTCAATCACCACTGCCTAATTCATATGGTCAGAAGTAGGCACTTAGCTGTAAGTAAAACATATCTCGACAGTAGGTTAAGATATCGTTCATGTTCTAAGAACGTATCTAAATTTTTAAACATACTTAACAAACACAGCCTTACATCCAAGGATATTATGGGATCCGAAATAACGATGCCTGTATGTTACGTTTTATGAAAGTGTCTATAGTCAGTTATTTTATGAACGCAATGGGCGAGGGTTACTAAAGAGCACATTCAGGTAAAGTGGTGATACAAATATATCAAGAATGCCCCGTTATTTCTTTCTACGGTACCGATTTCAAAGGCCAATTCATAGAAGCCACGTGACGTATAACATTCTTGGCATGTGTGTAAATCTGTGGCAAGGTGTGCACTGAGTGCAATTTGTGAGAACAATAAGTAACATATTAAATATACTGTATACGGCAAGCGTGCATATTATATACGCCTGTACCGATGTGATAACAAACATTTTAAATACGATTACCACCAAGCAGTACAACACTTATTGATGTACATGTATGTAAAAAAAATGGAGCCCACCATACGCCGTTGCCTTTTTTTTCTTTGTTATGTCATATTTTCAAAATTCGTTTCTATAAGGCCTGTCCTTTAATAACATAACTGATTTTAATCCGTGTATAATCATCATAATCGAAATGTATTGTTGATACATGTTCAGTGTATGGAACCAAATGCGTCAGTGAACTCTCCTTCATATTTGCAAACGCAGCGTTAAAACATGTCATCATGACAGCTATTTAGTTGCATAAAATCAAATGGGAGTCGACTTCTCATATCCATTTACAGTCATCTCGGTTGTAGATAGTTCGTTATCATTCGCTGTGACGTGTATAACGCATACCAGCTCGAATTTTCAGAGACAAGTCATGCGTGTAACCACGCAATATTTGCCAAATATGTATCGGGTTGTACGCATACGTTGCTGTAATTGCCTTTCTACACTATGCAGCCCTTGTCACGTATATGCAAGTGAAGGTATGTGAAAACAAATTTCTTTGTTTCCACGCTCATCTCCATGAAAGGCAGTTCGGCCAATTGTTTTCGTTCAAGCCTCTATAACGCCCAAAATCGTGAAATAAAGTTAACACATTAATAATAACTTCATTCATACAAGGAGACGGACAACCATGTCAGTCTCAATATATTCACAGTTTAATCATTTAAGAAACTTATTTTAGGTGTTGGGATTTTGTTGTTAATTGAATGACTTTTTTCAACGTCTGCATTGCCATGGCACATGCATACTGTTGATCCATCAATCATTCTCAGAACTGCTTCTTTCTAGGCTTATGGGAAAATTTGCTCATTATTTCTTTCCAGTACACATATACGCTCTTTGAACAATTGTTCTCATCATAAACTACATCAGTGATATTTTTTCCTGATTAATCGCCCGGTCATCCGTAACATTCAAAGCTTCGTCATTAGTAATTTAAGGCAGGGCGTCCGAAAGATTTGTTTTATTTTAATGGCTTCTTCTTGACTATAAAGGCATTGTGCGCTTTTGACTTTTGGCTTTCGTAAGGCCCACTTATTGCACAGATGTTTGCAGACTTCTTAAAACCATTTTCGCATGTCCAATTGGATATTCTTCTGTCTTCCACTTTCAAACTGGGACAATCCACTCAGAATCTCAGGTCCTATGTACCTTTCTGCCAATGACTTGAAGCTGTCCAATTCACTCAGGTTTATGTTGATGAATTTCCACTACTTTCTTATTCAAATACAAATTTGCGAAATATCACCAACAGCTAGCTTTCTAAAGATGTTTATAGACACTGCATATTGCTCTTGATTCTGGACATACTCAAGATTATAATCTATGTGAAGTCTGTTAAACTTGCATTGGATCCAGACTATAAACAATTGAAGTGTTCCTTTCATCTTAGTGCATGAATCATTGGCAATTAGTTGTCTACGCAAGTTAAAAGTGGAATCAAATGTTAACAATATCAAACACACACTGAATTTGCACAAAATGACATCTACTTACAGGTTGTTTCCCAATGGCAACTAGTAAAAAAAGGCTGTTTCCCAATGGCAAATAGTAACATTTTTCCCCAAAAAATCTGACCAAAATTTCCCCAAAAACATGCCAAACTTTTCCAATAAACTCAATAATTGGTTAATTGCGTTCATTTTACAGCAATTTAATTCCATGTATAATATAAATTTAAGAAATCAGACAAACATTCACTTATAAACAATTGGTATACTGTGATTTATATATGAATAATGTTATTTTTTTCCCAATTTCATGGTTTTGTCCCGCTTTTTTGCCAATCAAAAAGGCACAGGCTTTAAAATATAAAGAGAAACAAAATAATGTATTATAAGGAAATTACAACCCTGCACTATTGCATAATTTCGTACCTTGAGTATACGGTTGTCATGGACACCTTGCTTCATGCCAGAAAACTCAGTCATCACGCATTGATTTACTTTCAAAGCACTGGTAACCTGCTACATCCTATAAATTTACTAAAAAATACATACTGAAAATAATAGCAATTTTTGTATTTAACATGTTTTCATTCGCCACATCAGACCCTACAAAGTTCTGATGTTTTGCTACATGTGTATAGTAAATATTCGTAGCACCTATCATTCAAAATCACATGTGCGGTTAAAAACAATTACACTGTTTCCATAAAAAATGTCAACGATGATTTAATTTATGCTTGAGATTGCAATACTTTTATTAAAATATTTGTTTAAGATTAACACTCACAGTTATAACTCAGTATGGTAAACACTAAACAGTAATAGCATGATATGAACCAAGTACATATAATCATGTACAGAGAACATCTGGCAATGGCATACCATAAGTGGTTACATACAACACCAACGCTGTTTTTCATATACACTTATACATATTACACGATTACTTAAACACACCATAATATAAACGTTGCTGTTTTATAACACAATCACATTGTAGCCGTACATTGATATGCAATATCCTTACAAGCGAAGACGGTCCATCCTTAATTAAGACGTCTAATGTGGAAACATTCACCCAGATAAATCACATCAGCCAGTTATAATATTTAAATGATGCATAAAGTGTTCACTGTTATAACAGATCATCTGAAATGCATTAAACCCTCATATTCATTTATGTAACCTTCACCTGAACATAAATTGTAGGATAACATTTATGACAATATTGACAAAAATAAATGTAAATAAAAATAATTAATAAATACTTTTACTCATAAAATACGTATTCAGATCTACATATCAAATATTTAGCACCACTTTGCGATAATAGACGCACATACATTTTGGCAAAGGGCACAGACATGACGTATATATGGTACCAGTTTTAGATTGTTGCAGAAGGTATACACAGCTCATTATTAATGCCATTTGCGACGAAACATACAATAATAAACAATCAAAGGCGTTGTAAGTTTTGTTCAGCTTTTAAATGTGAATGAGTGATGAAATTACACACTGTTACAGTGGCATCCAAACCTTTTCGCTCCAACTAAAGATGTATTCTTAACATATTTGCAACGCCTGATTATAAGCTGAAAACCTTACTACGACATGTTAACAATCATGGAGTAAAATCAAAACAAGATACAAAAGGAATGATAAGATGAACATTTTAAAAATAAAAATATTATGTACGTCAATTAATGTGTTATAAAAGGAAATGAGTAATACTTGAGATAAACCAACATTATTTTTACACTTTGTGTGTATTTAACTTACTCGTAAGAGTTGTACATATGCATTGACATTTACAATTATACATGTAAACGTCACACATATGTAAAGAAATATTCAATTAAAAATAAACAGAATAATATCGAAATTCATTTATATAAATGTCTCTATGTCCTTTTTTCCTCCTTTAATATCCGTTTTCACACACCACTGAACCAACAATTAAAATGCAAACACCGAATATAGCATTTAAGCCACTGTATTAAAACATATTTTATAATTATCATGCACAATAGTACTCAAGCAGTCAAGATTGCGAAAAGCACGAATGACCGTCAATCGAATGTATAAGGATAAATAGGATACAAATGTAACGATATCAAACGAATGTTATACGAAGTGTAAACAAGTCTTGAATATTTAAGTTATTACATGTAATGTTGAACTGTTAATAATAAGATAAAGACAACGTTTGTTCATTGCCCCATTACCATCAAATAAAAATAATACATTAATAATTAAAATTAAGTTTGATATCAATTCCAAATGGTATAAACAAACGTTTATTTAATGGAACAACATGCACAATTTAATAAGAAACCACACGTCATATTGAAATTTTCGATGAGAGGCAAATGACATCATATGAGTCAATACTGCTAATATCATACTATATCAAATACAAGAAAAACCGCTTATAAAGCAATACGCAATATCACAGAAAAATATGTACATAAACGTACTTACAATATCATGAAATCTTGTATAAATACACTAAGAACTTCATTCTTATTTGACATTTAAATAAATGTACACTTTACAACAATAATTTGATAAGCACCATAAATATAGAGAAAAATCAACATTTTAATACGTGAATACTATCAAGTTATAGATTAAAATATATATCACAAGAATGATAGCTACAGCGTTTGTTAGAAAAATTGAACACACAAAGGATTTTCAACAGGTTTTATGCCACACAAATGTAAATATTAACAACAATTCAAAATAACAATTGCAAAAATGCTCTTATAAATGCAATATAACGTCTTTAGCAATACATTGAACAATCTCGTATACAAATGTAATACACTTACAATCGAAGCCATACGACTATAACTGTCACATATTTCCTGGACCAGCAGGACTCAAACACTGACACATATATGTAGTTTAAATGTTAATTAAAATAAGTTTCAGTAGGAAACAAAACTTATGAAAACCACATACTCATAAAGGAAATATGGCAATACATAGTATAAACTGCTATTTATATACACAAGTATATGAGTATAGTAAAAAAAAACATAAGTGTAACAAAATGTAGAATAATATATCACTACACTTATTGATGAAGATGATGCTTTGTTAAAGGATAGCAATATATGCATACAATCTATGTGGTAGAGGAAACCACAGTTCAAACCTCTAAACAAACAAGTTAATACTGTAAAACATGTATAAAAATATATATGAAAGTTATATTTTCATGAGAAGCATTATTAAATAAGGACAGCTTTCTCAACTAAAAGAATTAAAATAAATAGACGCCCATTTCTCTATAAACACTGTGGTTTTGTTTATAATAATTATATGAATTGTTGCAGATTTTATCTGATTTGATCCTATTTCACACGTATATCCTTATATAAAACAATTGATGTGTTTCGATGATTTTGTTGATTTAATTGTTAATATTATTTCCATGCATATTGATTATATTTATATGTATATGGCGCTTTTTGTTGCACCCTTTCCTTTAAAACTATTAAAACGATAATAGTTCAAGCTAAACATTGACGAAGAAGGCTATTTGCGTCTGTAAATTGTAACACGGTTGATTGGCTCTTACTATAAAAGCTTAGGCTTTTTACAGTTTACATTTTTACTGTAAGTAAAAATACAACATATATACATTAAAAGGACGCAGTGACTATAGCATAAATACAAAATAAATGAGGTAAATGGCCTTGGAACAAATATACCAATTAACCTCAACAGAAACGTAATCGGGATATCAAAGCTTATTAAATAATATGAATGCTTTAATCCGAATCACTGTCCACCGATTCGGCGCCCGGTTTCGCGCCTGCAGCCGCCAGGATCGTGTATACCCCGTCCTGGTTATAGTCACGGGCCAGGTCTAGGGGCGTATACCCGCTGTACGTCCGTGCGTCCATATTGCACGCCCTAACACTCATTAATGTCCGCACCAGTTTGACGACACCGCTGATGCATGCCATGTGGAGAACAGTTCTACCCGCTTTCCGCTCGATCATGTTCAAATCCACGTCGCGTTCAATGAGGAGTTGCAATATATCCATGTGTCTATTCATGACTGCAAGATGAAGACAGGTGAAACCGTCGTAGTTCGCGATATCAAAATCCTGTGGAATTTTTTGATACGGTACATCGTAAGGATTGCATTGGATTTCACTGTATCGTACCGGCTCTAACAAATAACGAGCTATTTCGTACAACCCATCGCGGCATGCTAAATGGAGTGGCGTATTTCCGTTCCTATCAACTGACGTTACGTCTGCGCCTGCGCACACCAGCTGACGTACGATGTGCTTCTGGCGCATAATGACCGCCAGATGAAGAGGCGTTTGGAAGAGTTTGTTCCGCATGGACAGATACGTATACGCGGGTGCCTTTATAATAATTTTACTAACCAACCAAAGGTATTCCAAAATAATTGCAAGATGCAAAGATGTATCGCCGTCCTCATCTTTTACAAACAGTTCTTCCCTATTGCAATCAATGTCCAGTGCAGACCGTGTATTATTGATGTAGGCACAGTTGGATTCGCGTATTCCACTAAATTGCAGATCTGACAGATCGCATGAGTCTAGTTCTGCACACAATGTGGTCAACGAGGGATATTTGTCCTTCCCAGAGAATGGATTTGTTAAAACCTCTCTTGTCGGGGACTCGTCCGTCCTAAGGTATCCCTCGTCCTCGGGTATTAGCAGAGCAATAGAGGACGAACGCCTGTACTTCTTTTTAGTGTGATATCCAACACGCTCTTCCATTTTGGATCTATCTTGATGTATGTCACTAGGCCAGTGATCGTTTTGGTTTTCTAAACTGCCGTCGGTACCTGTTAATGTCATGGTCGCCTTATGCTAGGATCTGTAACAGACAAGAATAAGAGTGTTATTTTAAACGCTTTCGAACAGGCGCTCAAATATTAACACTCGACAAAAACCGCATTCACTTAAACTAATCTTAATGCAACGTATAGTCTTAATGATCAACATTTTTTCACCAACCTATAATTAAATTAATCTTAATTTACAAATGATTATATTACTAATAGTATGCTCTACAATACAATATCTCACTTAAATGGAATACGATACACAGTTCATTTTTAGCATGTACATCGTAGGTATCACGCAAAAAAGAAAATGTCATTTGTTTTCACTATCATTGCCAACAGAAAATAATGGTAGATAAGTGGGCTAAACTTCAAACCGCTTCATTTACAAATAGCAAGCTTGTTCATCTTAGATATATTTTATCAAACAACGGTGATAACCAACGATAACCAATTCGAATTTTATTTGATTAATTGTGTCCCTTTTATAACGTTGGCCGGCGCTTAGAATCTCCTCTCGTTATATTGGTTATACAAATTTATTTGTAGAATTGAAACGAATAACAAAGTTGCTTTGATTGTGCCATACAAAGTTAAAGCCCCGTGAAAACTCAAAATCAACGAATATTTCGTACAATATTCATTAAATAAAGTTGATCCATAACAAATCAGTGTTCCTTATAGTAATAGCCAACATTTCAACGCTAGATTTGGTCTTGTAACATAGATTTAACGAGATACAAAATGATCTTTTTTATTTTGTGTGGTACAATATTTTCAACACATGTTCATGTACCATGTTAGTATGAATAGATATTTTCGAGGGAAATTAAAATGGAATATATTGTACAAACAAAATAAAAAAGAGCATTTTGTATCTTGTATCTATGTTACCAGATAAGCTAATGGTGTTGAACTAAACAAAAACTTTCGATAGTCAAAATAAAAGCAATTTTTATTTATGAAATTTAGTATTTAAAATAAATAATATGCAAAATTACAAGAGCCTTTACATTTAATATTATTTTATATAAAATAATGGTTAGTACAATCTGTATTCCCGTTTAAATACCCTGTTGATAAAAAGGTTTAGGGCATACACATAACCATTTAAAAGAAGATAAACGTCTCTCCATATGATAATTTTAATTAAACTGATTATTTTAATGAAAACAAAAACAACCACAAGCACTTCTTCTACTTTAATATTTATTTATGTTAGTAATAAGTATAATCATAAAACTTATATGATACATAAGTTATACTAACAGTAACGCTACAGCTATTTCTACTACCACATACCTGTTATGTGTTAACCAGTTTGCGGTTTGTACAAAATCGATGGTATTGCGAGCTATTTTATACACCTACCACCATTCTATAAAAAGATTAAACGTCACTCTATTATTGCAAATCTCTCAATCGGTACCTCTCGCATATTATCATAAGCGTACTTATCCGATGTTTGACGGAAAGGGCAGAGAATGTGCGATTGCCAATCTCTTTGCAGAGTTATCGTCTCATTATCTCACATGCACATGAGCCTCATTTTTAGCACGGAAAGTATAACGCGTATATGAGTTGTTGACGAACGCGTGTGTTATCAAAATGCCTTACTGCAAACAAGAGGCCCATGAGGGCCTGAATCGCTCTACTGGCTGGAATGTCAATGGAATGGAAAGTCAACATGCAAGGGAATACTGAAAACACAAATCCTTTCATCCTTGCCAAATGAATTATCAGATGGCTTATATTTTATTTAATTTTAAATTAATAATTGCAACCAATTAAACAACCTACTTAAACGCCTCGGACCAATACAAATTCAAGGGGAGATAATTCTGGACTTTTTACTCTGATGTTACCCATTTTCAATAGGGTGCGAGTCCTCATTAATATAAAGACACTGAACAAGTTTGAAAAGAATCAGATGAAAACTGTGGAGTTTATCGCGTAAACAAGAAAAAGTCTTACGCACGCACCGACGCACGCACGGACGGACGGTCTAATGTAACCCATTTTCAATAGGGTTCGAGTCCTCATTAATATAAAGACACTGAACAAGTTTGAAAAGAATCGGATGAAAACTGTGGAGTTTATCGCGTAAACAAGAAAAAGTCTAACGCATGCNATAAATATAGGATCTGACATGAATTGTCATATCATACCATATTTTATTAAACGAGTTCAGGAATTGTGTTAGTAAGCTAGCCTTTGACGAATTTCCTGGACGAGTTTAATAAAATATGGTATGATATGACAACGAGTGTCAGACCTATTTATATATAGTTACGATCTTTAAAAGTAAACATATTTGAAAACGAGATCTAGCCATTCCTATACAATTTCTGTTTCAAAATAAACTTTATTATTTCGACACACATTTCTTTTAAAATTTTATAAACGGTATATGATGCCAATTAAATCTGTCTAAAAATAGAATTAGCCCTACGACTTAAATCTGGTATGCAAATAAGAATAAACAGTCTAACGAATAAAGTTGTTGAAATAAATGTAAACAACTATTGCAAATTATTGATACGTACACGTTTTTATAAAGTTAAACACATTTCAGCGTTACTATTCACGTGCAATATTGCTTATAATTCGCTTGTCATATTCTAAGTTTATATTGTATGACGAAAATATAGTTATTTATGTTATAGCTAGATCATATTAAGTTTACTTTGATTGGTTAAGAAGGTGCAGAGCGACTACAGGTATGTTCCAATCATTATTTTCACGTATCACTATTTTTGTTAATTTATCGATCATACTCAACAAGTCTTTTGTGTGAAAATGTCAGGAACCAAGTTTCGTTCATTTTACGTTTAAGGTACCAAAATGTCAAAACAATTGCATTTTTTTTTTCAGTTCAGATGTATGTTATGAAATCGTAACTTGTATTTTTATTATTTTGTTCTGTTTGCGGAAATAATAGCTGTATTAGGGGCCATGACATCTCTCTCAGCTAGCAAATAATAATACAGACTGGTAAAAAATGCAAATTCATTACATGATACTGACTTTACCTTGCTTTCTTTTAAATGAAGGTTCATATCCATTGATAATTAAATGAACTTGTGTATTATTATCATATTATAAAATCCGTATACGGTTTCTCAATATCATCGCTTTTATATATAAGTAAAGCATGTCAGAAATCTGAAAGAATCGGTGACTTCATATTAGAAAGTTATAAAAAAAAAACACGAAAACAATCAGTTTTCCCTTTTCTTACGACCACGTTCTTCCGTCATTTGGAAGTAGGGGCTTGAAAGTACTGTTTAATCAAGCATATTTCATAGGAACCTTGCTTATTATATCTTTGAAATTCCGCCAACGTTATCTGATTTTAGTCCTATTATATAATTTCTACGTAAGTGGTGCTTCCGGTTCTTCTAGGAATCTTTGAACTTCCGAAACTAATAATACTTGACACACTAGGAAAGTATGTCTTGTGAAATAGCTAACCTAGTATAAACCGTTATGTTGTTCATTATTTCGCGGAAACAAACAGGGAAGATTATTTGTTTGTATGTTATCTATTTTAATTTAAGAAACCCGGAAATAGTGCTCTGTGTATGGACTACTGAATTTAACCCGGAAAACATACTCCGAGTGTTTATCTTAATTGATACTAGTAAACGGCACAAAATAACCCAGATATAGCAATTAAAAAAGTCATAAGCGAACGTGATTGGTTTTAATCGCAGGGTAAGCTTAGGCAAACCCATTGTATAAAGCAGTCCCGAAATTATTATTGAAAACAAATGAAGGTTGATTTTTTTTTTAAACGAGCATCCAACAGTTAATTGACTGACAACATAAACACACGACTCACAAGAAACCATATACAGACACTCAACAATGAACAGTTATTGTTTTACCGAATGTATTACAATTGTTGTAATAACTCGGTAAGACGTAAATCAGATTTCTTATTTCTGAATGCTGTTTTTTAAATACCTTCTAACTCACAATGTTTAGTTTCTAAGATTGTTTTTGATTTCTAAAATGTCTTAAACGGGAATATAAGAAATAATCACAGTACCTGTCATTTCATAAGTTTATTTCGCTTACCGTGTTCATTTAATCCTATGAACAATACTTAGTTCTGCTTCATTCAATATCTATTAAATGTAATTTTCCATCTCTGTTTANTATCTACAAACTGCATGTTTCGTTTATACAAGATACTTAATGCATTAATTGATCTCAACACAATGTCTCTATATATCTATGAAATAATACATTCATAATACATTTTCGGGACTTTACTTAAATGTATTGATTTGTTCCCCCTTTTGAATATTTGTTTGATATTTCCTGATAACGCTTATCTGTATTCGTTGCAAAGGTATATCTGTTGTGTAGGTAAATTCTCTCTAAAGATCGAATGTGAAGTAAAGCGACAGTTAATAACAACCGGGTTTGATAAAAAATAAGCCAGTTTTGAGATTTGCTGTGGATTGTGTTATCAGTTGTACAAGAGGTTCGTTCTTTCCTTGATATGTCGTGCAGACATGCATAACTTGTGTGTTTTTTCGGCGTAACTGTATAACCTAGCTTTTGACTAGCCTGTGTCAGACACGTTGGACTAGCCTGTGTCAGACACGTTGGACTAGCCTGTGTCAGACAAGTTAAACTAGCCTAGGTCAGACAAGTTAGACTAGCCTGTGTCAGACATGTAAGACTAGACTGTGTCAGACAAGTTAGACTAGCCTGTGTCA
>VMBQ01008484.1:5721-35372 GCA_007657795.1 Dreissena rostriformis
AGTTATTACGCGTTTTGTAGATCCAAACTGTTTGCAAAGGCCTTCAAAATCCGGTTCCAGCGCTCAAAGGGTTAGGCAGGCTGGTCTGGAGCTACGCTGGCAAGATATGGCATAAGACCCATTTTACTTTGATGCAGCTCCCATTAAAAATACACAAGCAGATTCCCTAGTTGTCAGGTCAGACAACAAGAGAACCCACCTGAGAACCCAGGGAGCAAAATGTTTTGACCAAGTTTCATGAAGATTTGGCAAAGTTTTTGGCTCTTGTGTTCACAAGGTACATACTATGAACCAGGGACAAAAGGCAATCAGGACAAAAGGCAATCACAAAAGCTCACCATGAGCATGTTGTGCTAAGGGTGAGCTAAAAATAGGCAAAAAGGTTTACAGCACCGATTTTTTTTTAATGAAGAACTTCAATGAGAGCTTCCTGTATTTTAATCAGTAGCTGCTGACCAGACTGTGCAGACTGTGTGATTAACCCTTTGCATGCTGGGAAATTTGTCGTCTGCTAAAATTTTGTCTGCTAAATTTCTAAAATTAGCATTTTCTTTTATTTTTTTCAAAGAATACTATCAGAATAGCAAACAGTTTGGATCCTGATGAGACGCCACGTTTTGTAGATCCAAACTGTTTGCAAAGGCCTTCAAAATCCGGTTCCAGCGCTCAAAGGGTTAGGCAGGCTGGTCTGGAGCTACGCTGGCAAGATATGGCATAAGACCCATTTTACTTTGATGCAGCTCCCATTAAAAATACACAAGCAGATTCCCTAGTTGTCAGGTCAGACAACAAGAGAACCCACCTGAGAACCCAGGGAGCAAAATGTTTTGACCAAGTTTCATGAAGATTTGGCAAAGTTTTTGGCTCTTGTGTTCACAAGGTACATACTATGAACCAGGGACAAAAGGCAATCAGGACAAAAGGCAATCACAAAACTTCAATGAGAGCTTCCTGTATTTTAATCAGTAAGGGTTCTATTACAAATGTGTTCAAAAAATTGTTCTGCTTAAACAGTCACTTTGCAAATGTCAAGAAATCCTTTTTAGTTATAATCAAAACAAATATGGCACTTTTTTTCATAAAAAAAACAATGAGATAAAAACATGAACAACTTATTAATAAATATATTTGTTTAATAAGTATTTCAAAATAATACATCTATCACTTTAAAAAAAATACATGACATATTTATTTTTTCTTTCCTAAAAAGAACCATTACAATTATACACAAGATTTCTTCTAATCATTGATAAGACAGAAAAATATAGCCCAGAAATTATCTGACACAATGTTTACATTTGTTCTGCAAATAACACAATTCAAGCCGAATGTCACTATGTATTCCCCAAAAGGAAATTGCCATCTGAGATGTAAGATATTTCAGATGATTACAGGCTATTCTCTATACATCAATCCTTAAATAAATATTCTTGCTGGAACACGTCCAAGTAAATCAAAGGGTTGCAGTACACATTTGTCTAGGCAACAGAACAGCACTTTAAATGATCTAGGTTAATACAAAGAACAATTCGGTCATATACTTATATGATCTACTTCTGGTCAATACATACAGTAATTCAGACATATTCTTGTATGATCTACATGTAGGTCTATTCATACAGTAATTCAGACGTGTAAATTGTTCTTATATGATCTAGGTCAATATATACAGTAATTCTGACATGTTCTTATAAGATCTAGATCAGTACAAACAGTAATTCAGACACGTTCGTATATGATCTAGGTCAATATATACAGTAATTCAGACATGTTCTTATATGATCTAGGTCAATATATACAGTAATTCAGACATGTTCTTATATGATCTAGGTCAATACATACAGTAATTCAGACATGTTCTTATATGATCTAGGTCAATATAAACAGTAATTCAGACATGTTCTTATTTGATCTAGGTCAATACATACAGTAATTCAGACATGTTCTTATATGAACTAGGTCNTCTTGTATGATCTAGGTCAAAAGTTACATACAGTAATTCAGACATGTCCTTGCATGATCTAGGTCAAAAGTTACATACAGTAATTCAGACATGTCCTTGCATGATCTAGGTCAAAAGTTACATACAGTAATTCAGACATCCTTGCATGATCTAGGTCAAAAGTTACATACAGTAATTCTGACATGTTCTTGATTGATCTAGGTCAAAACAACACTACCTTGAAACAGGTCACGACCAACAAGTAAAAGTTTGCCTGTAGGTAAACCCTTGTATGAAGTTATTTCTTCCACGGACACGGACACTTGAATATTTATACATTTAGTGTTTTATAGAAATGAGCCTCGCTCTGTGAAAAGTGGGTTTAATATCTGTGTGTAAAGTGTCATCCCTGATTAGCCTGTGCAGTCCGCACAGGCTAATCAGGGACGGCACTTTGCAGCTAAACTGGATTTTTTCCTAGAAGAGACTTACTTTAATGAAACAAGTGATGTGTTTGTCAAACACCATGCCCCCTTTTGAGTGATTTTGACCCATATATTTGACCTTTGACCTTAAAGGATGACCTTGACCTTTCACCACACAAAATTTGCAGCTCCATGAGATACACATGCATGCCAAATATCAAGTCTCTATCTTCAATACTGCAAAAATTATGACCAAGGTTAAAGTTTTGGGAAACACACATACAATGGCAGACAACACATACAATGGCAGACAACACATACAATGGCAGACAACACATACAATGGCAGACAACACATACAATGACAGACAGACAGGCCAAAAACAATATACCCCCTCTTCTTCGAAGAAGGGGGGCATACAAATAACATATAGGCAGAAAGTGTTGTGCCTGATCAGCCTGTGCGGACTACAAAGGCTTATCTGGAACGACACTTTACGCACATGCATTAAACCCCCTTTTTACAGAATGTGGTCCAAATGGAATATTGTAACAGGACTTCAATCATGTCACATTTAGTGTGGAAATTAATTCTTCTCTAGACACATTTAGCAATGGAACAGTGTCAACTTCAATTTAGACACATTAAGTCTTAAACCAGATTTTTAATCTTGAATTATTTAGTTTTGGGCCACAACCTCCTTTTCGTTACATTAAGTGTTGGAACCGAACGTAATTTAGAATTAACATAGGACAGTCTTTTATGAGATTCATATTTAACCCTTTGCATGCTGGGAAATTTTTCGTCTGCTAAAATGTTGTCTGCTAAATTTCTAAAATTAGCATTTTCTTCGATTTTTTTTTCAAAGAATACTATCAGAATAGCAAAAAACAGTTTGGATCCTGATGAGACGCCACATTCTGTGGCGTCTCATCTGGATCCAAACTGTTTGCAAAGGCCTTCAAAATCCGGTTCCAGCGCTCAAAAGGTTAATAACTATGTATAAATACTTCTAGCAAACACAAACCACCCATATGATGCCATTAAATTTCAAATCAATACAATTGTTAGTGCAGCTCCAAATTGTAATTTCCCAACCTATAATAAGAATAATTTTATTGACAACAAAGCGTAATAAATCTTTTTCCATTAGCAAAACGTCAGACCAATGACTGGGATAACATATAGCCTTAAAAGATTGCGAGGTTTATGCTAGAAATTATTTCTCTAACGGATAGTCAAAAATATATCAATGCAAAACGCTGTGAACACCAAAACTATCTTACACAAGATTAAATCCAGGTTCAAATATTTTTATACAAGGACATTAAGCAGGCAGGTCAAACTTGGACAGGAATACATTGCCAATGCATGTACAAAATTGAACACTTTATGATGCCATGTTAACCATTGTTATGAAATTCCTTGAGAAGAAATCATATATGAGAGAACATGCTATTTATAAACCCAAATTTGGAGTTACCAGGTATAAGCTTTTAAAAAGCTAGGGCAATGTTCAATCACAAATGACATGTATTATATTAAAACAATCCATTATATGAAATAGATTAGACCACAAGATGCAATAAAGATGCAAAAACATGTAGGGCTGCAATTATTGTCCTTCCAAAGTATAATTCTCTAAAGTTTGCCTGAGTTCCTCTCAACAGAAAATTAGATACTGTTAATCACTGCTGCAAATAGTGATATATAGTACAACAACATTTCATATATATTTAGAACAATCCATCTGCACAACTGATCATATTGTGTTTATTATTTGTCTACTTCTTTGGGGGAGTGTAGTATTATTTTTAATGCAATGACAACCACCATTCTCCAACATTTTTTTACACTTTCTATTGATCTTTTATTTTCCAATATTTCAAATTTTATTATTCCTTTCTAATAAAGGGCATTGCCTCACCCCAGATCTTAGCCCCACACCCTGGTTCCGGAGTTTATTCCTAATCTCCTTAGTCTTAAGCACCTTTCAGTGTTTTTTTTCCTTCTTTGGACGGGTCCGGTAAACAGACCCGTTCCCAATGACCTACAGACCCGCTCCCAAAATGAACCGGACCTGTCCCCCCCCCCCCATTTTATTTTTTTATTTATTCAAATTGTGGGTTGGATGGGTAGTGTATGTAAAAACAATTTATATTAAGCACTTTCATGTACACTTGAATGCCATAAGAGGGTTGTTTATTGTGTTGTTTTCTTTATATACTTGATTGTTGATTTAATATACAATAAAGAGAATTGAATCAGCAGGATTTATAATGCACATCTTGTATTCAGCAATTTAAAAGGGTAAAATAATGCAACTAATAACAACACAATCCGTATTCCGATAGCATGTTGTTGTTTGTGCAAGACTGTGAATAAAAGTTTCTGTTGCTTTCCTGTGTCATTTAAAGCTGACAAAAGTTAATCAAAGTCATTTAAATACCATTCTTCAATTGGTACAATTCACAACTTGATTTTTCCCAATTGGAAGATTTCGCGACTTGTTTTTTTTTTTCCAATTTGGTGATTTCACAACGCGAAAAATTCCCAATGGCATGGGTACCCGACCCGTTCCCAATTGGATGAAAAAAATCACTGCCTTTTATAGCAAACCATTTTGCTTTTCAAACTATGTTTTACATACCCATATGCCCTATGTATGATAATAGGTTAAAATCAAATATAAGAAATGTAAACAAGTTTGATAGAACTGTAGGAGATGAGGGTAGTCAAATATAAGAAATGTAAACAAGTTTGATAGAACTGTAGGAGATGGGGGTAGTCGATAGAACTGTAGGAGATGGGGGTAGTCGATAGAACTGTAGGAGATGGGGGTAGTCGATAGAACTGTAGGAGATGGGGGTAGTCGATAGAACTGTAGGAGATGGGGGTAGTCGATAGAACTGTAGGAGATGGGGGTAGTCGATAGAACTGTAGGAGATGGGGGTAGTCGATAGAACTGTAGGAGATGGGGGTAGTCGATAGAACTGTAGGAGATGGGGGTAGTCGATAGAACTGTAGGAGATGGGGGTAGTCGATAGAACTGTAGGAGATGGGGGTAGTCGATAGAACTGTAGGAGATGGGGGTAGTCGATAGAACTGTAGGAGATGGGGGTAGTCGATAGAACTGTAGGAGATGGGGGTAGTCGATAGAACTGTAGGAGATGGGGGTAGTCGATAGAACTGTAGGAGATGGGGGTAGTCGATAGAACTGTAGGAGATGGGGGTAGTCGATAGAACTGTAGGAGATGGGGGTAGTCGATAGAACTGTAGGAGATGGGGGTAGTCGATAGAACTGTAGGAGATGGGGGTAGTCGATAGAACTGTAGGAGATGGGGGTAGTCGATAGAACTGTAGGAGATGGGGGTAGTCGATAGAACTGTAGGAGATGGGGGTAGTCGATAGAACTGTAGGAGATGGGGGTAGTCGATAGAACTGTAGGAGATGGGGGTAGTCGATAGAACTGTAGGAGATGGGGGTAGTCGATAGAACTGTAGGAGATGGGGGTAGTCGATAGAACTGTAGGAGATGGGGGTAGTCGATAGAACTGTAGGAGATGGGGGTAGTCGATAGAACTGTAGGAGATGGGGGTAGTCGATAGAACTGTAGGAGATGGGGGTAGTCGATAGAACTGTAGGAGATGGGGGTAGTCGATAGAACTGTAGGAGATGGGGGTAGTCGATAGAACTGTAGGAGATGGGGGTAGTCGATAGAACTGTAGGAGATGGGGGTAGTCGATAGAACTGTAGGAGATGGGGGTAGTCGATAGAACTGTAGGAGATGGGGGTAGTCGATAGAACTGTAGGAGATGGGGGTAGTCGATAGAACTGTAGGAGATGGGGGTAGTCGATAGAACTGTAGGAGATGGGGGTAGTCGATAGAACTGTAGGAGATGGGGGTAGTCGATAGAACTGTAGGAGATGGGGGTAGTCGATAGAACTGTAGGAGATGGGGGTAGTCGATAGAACTGTAGGAGATGGGGGTAGTCGATAGAACTGTAGGAGATGGGGGTAGTCGATAGAACTGTAGGAGATGGGGGTAGTCGATAGAACTGTAGGAGATGGGGGTAGTCGATAGAACTGTAGGAGATGGGGGTAGTCGATAGAACTGTAGGAGATGGGGGTAGTCGATAGAACTGTAGGAGATGGGGGTAGTCGATAGAACTGTAGGAGATGGGGGTAGTCGATAGAACTGTAGGAGATGGGGGTAGTCGATAGAACTGTAGGAGATGGGGGTAGTCGATAGAACTGTAGGAGATGGGGGTAGTCGATAGAACTGTAGGAGATGGGGGTAGTCGATAGAACTGTAGGAGATGGGGGTAGTCGATAGAACTGTAGGAGATGGGGGTAGTCGATAGAACTGTAGGAGATGGGGGTAGTCGATAGAACTGTAGGAGATGGGGGTAGTCGATAGAACTGTAGGAGATGGGGGTAGTCGATAGAACTGTAGGAGATGGGGGTAGTCGATAGAACTGTAGGAGATGGGGGTAGTCGATAGAACTGTAGGAGATGGGGGTAGTCGATAGAACTGTAGGAGATGGGGGTAGTCGATAGAACTGTAGGAGATGGGGGTAGTCGATAGAACTGTAGGAGATGGGGGTAGTCGATAGAACTGTAGGAGATGGGGGTAGTCGATAGAACTGTAGGAGATGGGGGTAGTCGATAGAACTGTAGGAGATGGGGGTAGTCGATAGAACTGTAGGAGATGGGGGTAGTCGATAGAACTGTAGGAGATGGGGGTAGTCGATAGAACTGTAGGAGATGGGGGTAGTCGATAGAACTGTAGGAGATGGGGGTAGTCGATAGAACTGTAGGAGATGGGAGTAGTGTAGGAGATGGGGGTAGTCCTGTAGGAGATGGGGGTAGTCCTGTAGGAGATGGGGGTAGTCTAGGAGATGGGGGTAGTCGAATTTGTATGAAGATTTATGTTTGATAAATTATGGCCATAACTGCAAAGTACTTTTGTAAATTTGAAACTTATTCATGAAATTGAGTGTCGAGCAAACAAGAAATATCTATAAAACGATATACGGCGTTGATTTGGGTTGGTGTTCAGGTGAAAGATAAAGAGTTTACCGGTAATGAACGAGATCAAAGATAGCAAATGTCTTTTTCTGTGCAGTTCTTAGCTGCATCACATACAGTATGGGTTGTTACGCTTAGTTTTCGCGGCTCATTTAAACAATTTATACGCGCATTCTTGGAAAAAACCTGATTTAGTGGTTTGTCGGACATTTTCATTGGATTCGATTATTAATAGTATCAGGAATCATCGCGCTCATGCTTAATTGCTTAATACATTTGTCAATATGGTGGAATCATTCTTGTTTAATAAATCAACAAGAGGGCCATGGGCCCTAAGGCGCTCACCTGAGACACAAAGGAACTAGTCTATTCTGAAAAAGTGTGAGCTGATTCATGAAGATTGGGCCAAAAAAAGTGAATTCTAAAGTATCAAAATGTTGTTTTTTTATTAACCTAGTGACCTGGTTTTTGAGTTCACATGACCCAGTTTCAATCTCAGCCGAGATTTCATTGGGACAAATGTTCTGACCAAGTTTTCTGAAGAATGATGTGGCTAATATAGCGTCACCAAATTTCACTATAGCCATAAAAAGAAAACTGCCCCCCCCCCCTGGCGGCCATGTTTTTCAACAAGCCGGCAGAATTTTCGAAATAGACCGAGAAGCCATTACAACAAGTGTTCAGACTAAGTTTCATTAAGATTGGACTATAAATGTGACTTCTATATAGTGTAAACAAGGTTTTAAAGTAGCCATATAAGGAACAAGTCATGTGTTTGTGAAACACTATGTCCCCTTTTGAGCTATTTTGACCCATATATTTGACCTTTGACCTTGAAGGATTACCTTGACCTTTCACCACTCAAAATGTGCAGCTCCATGAGATACACATGCATGCCAAATATCAAGTTGCTATCTTCAATATTGCAAAAGTTATGGCCAATGTTAAAGTTTGTGCAAACCAACAAACAGACAGGGCAAAAACAATAATGTCCCCCCTGATGGCCATGTTTTTCCACTGACCGGAACCATTTTCAAACTCAGCCAAGATATCATTAGAACAAATGTTCTGACCTAATTTCATGAAGATTGGACAATGAATGTGACTTCTAGAGTGTTAACAAAGTTTTACTATAGCCATATAAGGAAAACTGCCCCACCCACTGGCGGCCATGTTTTTTAACCAACCGGAACCATTTTCAAACTCATCCAAGATATTATTAGGACACATGTTCTGATTAAGTTTCATGAAGATTGGACAATAAATGTGACAACTAGAGTGTTAACAAGGTTTTACTATAGCCATATGAGGAAAAATGCCCTGCCCCCTGGCGGCCATGTTTTTCAACCGACCGGAACCATTTTCGATCCCATCCAGAATATAACTGGGATTCATGTTCTGACCAAGTTTCATGAAGATTGGATCACAAATGTGACTTCTAGAGTGTTAACAAGGTTATACTTTAGCCATATAAGGAAAACATCCCCGCCCCCTGGCGACCATGTTTTTCAACCAACCTGAACCATTTTCAAACTCTTCCAAGATATCATTGAGACACGCGTTCTAACCAATTTTCATGAAGATTGGACACATAATGTGACTTCTAGAGTGTTAACAAGGTTTTACAATAGCCATTTAAGGAAAAATGCCCCGCCCCCTGGTGGCCATGTTTTTCAACAGACCGGAACCATTTTTGAACTTATCCAAGATATCATTAGCACAAATGTTTTGATCAAGTTTCATGAAGATTTGACAATAAATGTGACTTCTAGAGTGTTAACAAGGTTTTAACTTTTATTATATCCATATCAGGAAAACTGCCCCGCCCCCTGGCAGCCACGTTTTTCAACTAACCGGAACCATTTTCGAACTCATCCCAGATATTATTGGGACACATGTTTTGACTAAGTTTCATGAAGATTGGACAATATATGTGGCCTCTACAGTGTTAACAAGCTAAATGTTGACGCTGCATGACGCACGACGGACAAAAGGTGCATGATCACAATAGCTCACCATGATAGCTGCCCAGGTGAGCTTAAAATAATATAAATCATGGAATTGTTGAAAACACATTATGAAGCTTTTATTGGTATACCATAATTATATCGCTGAATATCTTCATTTAATTTCTGGTCTATTCCAGTCCACCCTGTTAACGGGATAGCGTCTATATTATATAACGATCCTTTTACTGACCGCAAACTGACCCTGATACCTTGCAGGTTGGAATGCAATGCATTAAAGTGAGGTCACGATTCTACTGCTGGAACAATGGCTTGTTTAAAACTTTATACTTTTACATGTTAAAAGTTCGATTTTGAAAACAATTTAAAATATTTTGGTCAAAACAAATATCAAAATAGGGAAAAGCAATACGTTTTACGGTTTATGATTTGAAATACTAGTACACAGAATGCAATATGGTAGTAAATACTAAGTATGAGAACATAGCCTTTAAGTACAAACGCTCTGGTGCTAACAATCTTCTAAATATAAAGGGGCACACACAAACTGTATTGATGTCGAAAGTTGAGTGTAAAACTGTTCTATCCATCAAGGCCTTTTCATTAGAGATAAAATTGTTTCTTCCTTTACACGCAGTTAACATCGTTGGAAAACGCACTGTAGTATCCCTTTTCATACCCTATACTTCACAAAATAAACAATGATAAGTCCGCATCCCCTTCACTGAACAGTGTTACATGCTATACTACAAAGACGCGGTCATGTTGCCAATGTTCTGGGAGATTATGCTCAAATTAGCCAATGGAATAAATGAAGTGTATTCATTCGGGTCTAGCTGCGGGAAATTTTATTTTAATTTTATTGGACACATACAAAGGTCAAGTAAGGTGAAAAGCTGGCTTAGACAGATACGCCCCAAAAAAAAATTGTTGGACTCAGAGAACAGAATTTTAAAGGTTTGAACAACAGTAGCAAACTGTAGCCTTAAAATGTTTGTGAGGGAGGGTGTGCATACTGTAAAAAGTCAGTCACAAGTCCAAAATTTTGTCCTTCAAAAATAAATTTTCAGTACAAGTCTGGCTCTATAAGGCGGTTCATGAAAAAGATTATGAAAATCAAGGAAGATCAATCCCTTCTGTGTCGAGGTAATGGTTGTTGTTGTTGTAGAGAAAACTTGTTGATTTATAACACAAAACGTCATCTTTTAACTGATAGTAGGTATCATTTTATATCGTCACAGTTTGCATTTTTTTTTTTTATTTTGATAATTTAATTTGATGTTTTATGTTAGCAGGTGTTTTTTTAACTGTGAAATTGTAAACAAAAAGTCAAGCGCATTATTACAAGCATCTCGAAAATTCGCAATCTATGTGATTTGACAGTTTGATGTCATCAAAGCTTAGCCAATTCTGTGAAGAAGCCGTAAAAAACACCTTTCTCTTCAATAAATTGGAAACCTTTGTCTACCTATCAACACACTTAATGAATCAAGCGTTTGTTACTCAATGGCTATAGTCCAATTATATAACAGCAAGAGCATAGCTCCGCCTTTCGATTCTTTTACAGAGAACGAAGATGGAGTTAACATTTAAGAGCACTGCCTGATATGCTCATATTGAACACGTGATTCAAGCATGTTCAGTCCAAATTCAAAATCTTTATTACTTCCCTTTAAAAGACTTTAAATGACAAATACATTTATCTGCGCTATTTCGATAAAGGCCGAGTTAAGTTCCGATGTAGCAACTCCCCAAAAATGGCTTTCATTGGTGTTTACGAATATCTTACATACTTTTATCATCAATAATGACAACAGTGTTTTGTTGGATTATTACTAGATATCAAATTGCAAGGTAATGTAATTTTTAACTACAGTAATACATGGATGATTTAATATGATAAAACTGTTTCACAATATAGTTGTGTCATAGAATCGGACAATGAATTTGATCGGGGTCTCAATTTTATGGACGATGGAGTTCATTTTCCCAATTTTTTCTGAATATGACCTGACTTTTGAAGTGAACATACACAAAATGGTAAATTTGTGTACAATTTAAAAACAAACCTACATATGAGCATGTAAACGTATGATAAAGTTTTTACAGTAGTTTTTATCATTGATGTCCTATAGGACTTTGAGGGATGTTAACTCTTTTAGGTTTGTCTGGTGTCTTACCGCCATTGGTTCCTCAAATGCTGGTCGGTTGCCGACGGTAACGGTGACGATCAGGCATGTAAGGGAGACAATCAGCACAGCTATCAGTACCACATAGGGGTAATGGGCCAGGACTCGAGCATAGCTGAAACACATACAGGACACAGTCAATATTCAATCTCAAGTAGGGTAATGGAGTAAGTGGCCAGTCTTCAGACATAGCTAACAAGAGAGCCAAACGCCCTCAGGTGCTCACCTGTGATGCAAGGAACCCGTTTTGAAATCATAGCGGATATAACTGGGACAAGTGTTCTGACCAAGTTTCCTGATGATTTGAAAATAAATTTGACTTAAACAGTTTTCACATGCTTTTTTTTTATTTGACCAAGTTTAATACCTAGATTTTGATAACACATGTTCCAATTTCATGCTTGACCGAGATATCATTGGGGAAATGTTCTGAGCAAGTGTCATGATGGTAGGGCAATAAATGTGGCCTCTAGATTGTCGACAAGGCAAATTTAGAAGGACCAAGGAGGACGCACAACAAACAACAGAACAATGGACGATAGGCAGCCACAAAAGCTCACCTTGAACATGATATGCTCAGGTGAGCTAAGCACACAGGGTCAAAGTTAACAGTAGGTCAGACTGTAGACAAAAGAATGTGACCTGTGCTCAAATGTTGAGCTATATTATAATCTTATAAGAAAAAGTCATGGCCATCTGGATACCAGCAAGGGCGGTGGGCCAGGAAAACAGCAGAGAAGATAGGTCAAAGGCACAGATTTATAAAATGGACTTGATCCTTTCATTTTATAACAAAAATAACCATTATCTGACACTTTAATCAACACATTTATTTTATTCACAACAAAAAACATTATGCTTCTTGAAGATGATTGGATACATCATTCTCTTGAAGATGATTGGATACATCATTCTCTTGAAGATGATTGGATACATCATTCTCTTGAAGATGATTGAATACATCATTCTCAAGAGCTTGACATTTAAATGTATAACATCAACTCAACAGCCCTGCTTCCCAGACACATTCATAGAAAAAAAAACAGGCCATAAAAAGATCCAGACATATATTGTGATTGAAAATCTCTGCAATAAGGCAATGGCCTCGATCAAGAGATTGATCAAAGCATTCTAGAGGACACTGACATTTGACACAGTTTTCTTACCAAGAAAATCTCCTACGTCTTTGGAAATCTATTCTCTATGGAATAACCACATTGTGTGGTCTTAAATAGCAACGAATATCACTTTCTTGTAAAATGGTTTATTGTAACCCTCGTGGGTCTATAGCGGTGTGAGTGAATGACAGCCTATACAGTCACAATTGGGGTATATTATTGTCCAAGAAAATAACTACGTCAGCATTGAGATTCAACGCAACAAATATATTACAAATCACTGCCATTTAACAGATAGGCAAAGGAACTCAATTCAGCGAAAGGGCAGCTTAAAAAAAAAATAATATGTAAAAACTGGGATCACTACAAAACCTTTAAATAAAAGTAGAGTGCACATGTTTCCTTTTTACAGCGATTTTTCATTTACAATTGTGTCCCAATTTCTTTATTGCTGTCCTTTTAAAGCCTTCTTCTTTTTGCACAGCAGTAAATTACAGTCACAGATTATGATAAAGGCAGTTAAATCAATCAAGTCAGAATTCTGCACTATTTCTTGGTAAAAAAAAATGTTTTAAGCTGCCAGAGGTGAGATTGCAGGTCTACAGAGGTGGCAAAAATAAATGGGTATATTCTCCTGCTTGTCAAAATTATTAAAAGAACAAGTGAACTAGAGCATTGTCCATAAATTTACTAAAAATACCCCAGACCACTCTGTCAAAGGCATATCATCCATGCCATGGCTAAGTTCAAGGGCGCATAACTCAGAAACAAATGGATCACTGAACGTAACAAGAGCTGTCACCATAAGATGACATGACTTTTTCCTCATTTCTGTAAACCTAAATGCAAAGTGTTTTTCCACATTTTTCGAAACCTAAACGCAAAGTGTGACGGAATTTCAGACGGACAGTGCGATCACTATATGCCCGCCTTCAGGGGCATGAACATGTATCTTGCACATTAACACTTCATGGTGATGGCATATTTTAATCTTCGATTTAATTGCTTGAGAAATGGGAAACAAGTTTGTTTCAAATATATGTAAGACCAAAAAAGGATTTTTATTTGCCAGATGAATAACAAGACCGTTGACCTCTATGTGTGACCTTGACCTTGCATCTAGGGTTGATAAGTTTTACAGAAAACAACCAAACTATTACACTAACTGTCTGACCTATAATTAGTTACATGGCTTCTAACTGACCCTGCACAGAGTGATACAAGGTCAGCAAATTAAATTAAGTATAAGTATAAACTTACTTCCCTATATCACACCATGCGGGCTCTGAGTAAGAAGCAGTGTAACAAATTTATCTGTGCCCTTAATATTCCATCAATAACGTAATAACAGGAGAAATGTTGCTATTCTGTAAAATATAGCATCGTCTTGTTTACATCCATGATGGCATTTTAATCTAATATGAAAAGCTACCCACCTAATATGGAAAAAAAAAACAGTCAGAATCAGTGTCTATTCTAGGAAGGGGGATGGGGGGGATTCATCCCCTTTTATTGAAGATCCCCCCTATATTTTGCATGTGAGGGGGAATTTTTTACATAGACAAAGAAGAAAAATGTCATACATTTTTTAAATATTAGAATTATCAGTAAGATTCCCCCATCTTTTTTGAATCCTGGAATAGACAATGCAGTATGGGACCTGGCTAATTAAGCCATAACAAAACTAGTATTCTGTGCCAGGTATGATAGAGTTTCTTACATAACATGCTATCACTTTACTTTGTCTTAACATGTCTGTATTTTGTGTATTTTTTTTTTTCAAATAGATTTTCATCTCAAAATGTCATTCTTATATCTGAACATGAGATTATTTACGTCTCAAATATGATCACATGTCTAATTATTTATTGTTAACTTATATTTTTTAAAAAGTCAAATATAAATTAAGATCAGTTTGTGTTTGGCAAAACAGAGTATATAATTTAATTTCACATGTTTTTTTAAATAAATTTCAACTTAACATAAGCTTAATTTACATAAACATTTTATTAAAAGACAAAAAATAATAACATAAATGTACCTGCACATTTTTTCTCTGTTTAACCAAATATCCAATTCATCACTTAATGAACTTCACAATAACCTTTCCCGTATGATATTATCCACTGTTATACACATTCTTTCCTGATCCTATTTACTGAACATATTATATGAACCAATAAGCCTTTAGGCTTCCATTTCGTGTTTCACCATTTAAGTGAAAAATGCACCATGTGAAGTTAACACCGCTTGGATAAAAACAAAACACGAAACAGTATGAAAATCTTCTTTCATGTTCGATATAAAATGCAGAAGCATTTTCTATCCTACGTTATATCATGTTCACTCTTTAAAAAGTTTTCATGAAACAGACTTCAGTTGCTAAAAATACATTAATCAATTTTCGGCTTAACTGCCAACAGCGCATAAAGCGCTACTAAAAATAGTAACAAACAATTTCGGAGCAACATGAAAATGACCTGGAAAGTAATTGCCCTAAATCAGCAGGCGTAGTGAGTCACCACCTTATAGCATCTGGTAGCTTCTCCATTCTGTACTTCTTGATGCTTCAACAATCTGAGGGCAGACAGGTAAAACCGTTTTCTTCAGATAAATTTATCAGCTTACTAAAGCTTATTCCTATTGAAAGGTTGCTTTGAAATCTCTTCTGTATCATTCAGATTTGAAAGAGTAATAATAACAGTCAATATTGAACTCAGTAACAGAAAAACATGGATACTCGCAACTGTTAGAAACATTTTCTATATTCTTCAAACATTTAACATCATATCAACCACAGCAAAAATTATATAACAATCTTCCCAAACTGTTATTTTTTTCATATTAAGAATTCAACACAATTACATTTGCCTTTCAATAAATACAACACAACACTTATAAGTATTTTGGCCATGTGGTCTGTATGTTTTGCTGTGAATGACCAGTGATCTATTATAATTATTAATGTTCAGTGCTATGATGAATAGATGGTCTTTATGGTCTGGTTTCTAAGATTAACACTATCAGATTGTCATAGAGCGTTTTATTTTACTGACAGGTTGTCTTGTGTGAATAGTCAATTGAGACTGACAGGTGGTCTTTGTGGATAGTCTATAGAGACTGACAGGTGGTCTTTGTGGATAGTCTATAGAGACTGACAGGAGGTCTTAGTGGTTAGTCTATTGAGACTGACAGGTTATCTTGTGGATAGTCTATTGCGACTGACAGGTGGTCTTAGTGGATGGTCTATAGAGACTGACAAGTGGTCTTTTTGGATAGTCTATAGAGACTGACAGGTTGTCTTTGTGGATAGTCTATAGAGACTGACAGGTGGTCTTTGTGGATAGTCAATAGAGACTGACAGGTGGTCTTTGTGGATAGTCTGGAGAGACTGACAGGTGGTCTTTGTGGATAGTCTATAGTGACTGACATGAGGTCTTTGTGGGATAGTCTATTGATGCTGACAGGTGGTCTTTGTATATAGTCTATAGTGACTGACATGTGGTCTTTGTGGGATAGTCTATTGAGGCTGATAGGTGGTCCTTGTGGATAGTCTATAGAGACTGACAGGTGGTCTTTGTGGATAGTCGATTGAGACTGACAGGTAGTCTGTGTGGATAGTCTATAGAGACTGACAGGTGGTATTTGTGGATAGTCCATAGAGACTGACAGGTGGTCTTTGTGGATAGTCTAAAGAGACTGACAGATGGTCTTTGTGGAAAGTCTATAGTGACTGACATTTGGTCTTTTTGGGATAGTCTATTGAGGCTGACAGGGGGTCTTTGTGGATAGTCTATTGAGGCTGACAGGGGTCTTTGTGGATAGTCTATAGTGACTGACATGAGGTCTTTGTGGGATAGTCTATTGAGGCTGACAGGTGGTCTTTGTGGATTGTCTATACAGGCTGACAGGTGATCTTTGTGGATAGTCTATAGAGACTGACAGGTGGTCTTTGTGGATAGTCTATTAAGACTGACAGGTGGTATTTGAGGATAGTCTTTAGAGACTGACAGGTGGTCTTTGTGGATAGTCTATATAGACAGACAGGTGGTCTTTGTGGATAGTCTATTGAGACTGACAGGTGGTCTTTGTGAATAGTCAATTGAGACTGACAGGTGGTCTTTGTCGACAGTCTTTTGAGACTTACTGGTGGTCTCTGTGGATAGTCTATGGAGACTGACAGGTGGTTTGTGTGGATAGTCTATAGAATCTGACAGGTGGTCTTTGTGGATAGTCTATAGAGACTGACAGGTGGTATTTGTGGATAGTCTATTGAGACTGACAGGTGGTCTTTTTGATAGTCTTCATAGACTGACAGGTGGTCTTTGTGGATAGTAAATAGAGACTGACAGGTGGTCTTTGTGGATAGTCTATAGAGACTGACAGGTGGTCTTTGTGGATAGTCTATAGAGATTGACAGGTAGTCTTTGTAGATAGTCTTGTGAGACTGACAGGTGGTCTTTTTGGATAGTCTTCATAGACTGACAGGTGGTCTTTGTGGATAGTCTACATTGACTGACAGGTGGTCTTTTTGGATAGTCTACATAGACTGACAGGTGGTCTTTGTGGATAGTCAATTGAGGCTGACAGTCTATGGAGACTGACAGGTGCTCTTTGTGGATAGTCTATAGAGATTGACAGGTGGTCTTTGTGGATAGTCTTGTGATACTGACAGGTGGTCTTTATGGATAGTCTATAGAGACTGACAGGTGGTCTTTGTGGATGGTCTATAGAGACTGACAGGTGGTCTTTGTGAATAGTCAATTGAGACTGACAGGTGGTCTTTGTCGACAGTCTTTTGAGACTTACAGGTGGTCTTTGTGGATAGTCTATGGAGACTGACAGGTGGTTTGTGTGGATGGTCTATAGAGACTGACAGGTGGTCTTTGTGGAAAGTCGAAAGAGACTGACAGGTGGTCTTTGTGGATGGTCTATTGAGACTGACAGGTGGTCTTTGTGGATAGTCTAAAGAGACTGACAGGTATCTTTTTTGACAGTCTTTTGAGACTGACAGGTAGTCTTTGTGGACAGTCTTTTGAGACTGACAGGTGGTCTTTGTGGATAGGCTATAGAGACTGACAGGTGGTCTTTGTGGATAGACTAAAGACACTGACAGGTGGTCTTTGTAGATAGTCTATAGACATTGACAGGTGGTCTTTGTTGATAGTCTATAGAGACTGACAGGTGAAGTTTTATTTGCCTTAAAAGTTGGTCATATGATGCAATACTCAATGTAAGATTAAAAGGCTGGTGTTTATCTTGGACACTGATTCCAAGGTAATAAAGCAACCTTCAGAGTTTTATTTTATTTGAATTAACTCTTCATTGTTCTTCGATTATATTTACTATTAGCATATATTTATGTTGCATGGTCAAAATTATGCTACACTGGGATTATGGCCCTTTATTTTGTCAATAATTCTACCATATATCATACAAATCAGAGTGTTAAATATAGCTTGTTACCAACCAACATTCCACCCCATTATTATGAATACTTTGCTTCAAGTCATTATTATGTATTATTTCTCTTAAACACCCCAGCAGAGCATATTTAATTGCCTCAATAGCAAAATTAAAGCAATAACAGAATGTCACCATAAATAACAAGAGCATTCACATGGTAGAATTCTTGACATTTCTCCAATTTGCTAAGTGATTTCGCATTCCTTTG
Source organism: Dreissena rostriformis (assembly GCA_007657795.1). Taxonomy (NCBI): domain Eukaryota; kingdom Metazoa; phylum Mollusca; class Bivalvia; order Myida; family Dreissenidae; genus Dreissena; species Dreissena rostriformis. Next base: position 24,067 of record VMBQ01008484.1, read on the forward strand.
TGCTAAATGTTGCCAACAAAAATGTTAAAGTAAACTTTCATATTAGTCGCACTCTGAGAAAATGGGGCTAAATGCATGTGCGTAAAGTTTCGTCTTTGATTAGCCTGTGCAGTCGGCCTTAAAAATATTTGAGCTTTACTCTTGGAAAATCGGGTTATATGCAAACGGTTAAGTGTCGTCCTAGATTGGCCTGTGAAGTCTGCTCCGGCTTATCAGGGACCAATCTTTCCGCCTTGTCTGGATTTTCATTTAGAGACTTCATTAAAACAAAAAACTCCATAAAAGTCAAAAGAGTTGTCCCTGTTTAGCCTGTGCAGATTGCACTGGCTTATCTTGGACAACACTAAAAACACATGCATTCAAAACCATTCTTCCCAGAACGCTGCTGAAATACTAATGTTACCATTTAATATAAGGCCTCTGTGTATACAGTCAAACCTGATGTAGCGGTCATATGAGAACAGCAGTCGCCTCCATACAGTGGTCAGTCTACAATTCCTCCCCCCCCCCTTCCAAATGAAAATCATTCTATATTACACCTGAGTACGGTCACCTGGCTATAGCAGCCAACGGCCTGTAATTTCACTCCGAAAGCCATTTTCACCTGTGTACAACGGTCAAGAGACATTTTGAGTTGCGAAAAGTAAACCCTCAAATCAATCTGACTTGTTGTCTATTACCTCTGATGTCATAGTCTTTTGTGCGTCTATTTTGCGGCTTAAGAATCTGCTTGCGGTAACTGCCTTTGATATAATATTGGCAATGAGCCCTTCTTTACATTACACTGTATACAACTGGGTGGATAACCTTCACACAATACTACCAACTGACCAACCATCTAAACAGTGGTCACCTGGAAACAGTGGTCACTTTTGTCATTTAACTTCACTGACCGCTATTCTCAGGTAAAACTGTAATAACAGCAACCTCTTAAGTCACCTTCAATCACAATTCTTGTGACTTTTATGACCCAAGTCCTCACTATTTTAATATATTATCATGACCTTCCATAAACTAGTTTCCAAAATACCTCATTCTGCACTGAACTTATTAAACAAAGTCGTGATTTTCCTTAAGACAATGATGATTTCATAGCACATTATTTTGAAAGATTTGTCAAAAGATTCACACACTTTTTTTTCCAGCCATTGCACAAACTCAGAACATTTCTTTCTATAAATTATAATGCCAGCATAGAAAAAAGTTTTTGTTTAAATTTTTCAAGGCAGTTAAATATAATTATTATAAAATGCGTTCAATTTGCAGAATTACCACTGCCTCGGTGGACTTACTTAATTCATTTTTGGCCCGCATGAACAACCTTTATTTAAGAATTCCACCTTTGACATTTCTCTCTTATTTCCCCAGAGATCAGCGATGTGTCAATATGGCCCAAAATAGCAGCAGAAATTCACATGATGTGGAAAAGCCCGCAAAAGAATCATTGCAGCACATGGTTCTTTGGGAATAAAATAACAGTTTTTTTAAACTAGTTGGTTAAGGCAATTGGTTTTTATTTGTCTATGTTTTCACATTTCCCAAGGATTTGTGACTATGTAGGCGGATAATGACGCCACAGGCATTGTTATCACCGACAAACGGTTATTTCATTGTGTTATTTTAATACAAACATATTCAAAACCTCATAACAGTCTTGTTTATTAAGTTTCCTTTCATCATTATTTTGCACTAAAATATTTTAGATTCAATTCTGTTTCACAGCTGTTCCAATGTGCTGCAGAACACATAAAAATAACAAAACTGTCATTTATACATCTAAATCCATGAAACATCCATTTATTTAAATATGGTACACTGTAGTACCAAATTTGTTTTAACTGCAAGTTCTGGACTGCCCCCAGGGATAACATCTGCTGTGCATCATAGTGGGCGGATCAGGAATCTATCCTTATTAATGGGGAGAAATCAGCCTCACTTGGGGAAAGACATAAGATTTAATGCTTGGGTGTAAAGTGTCGTCCCAGATGCACAGGCTAATCAGGGACAACACTTTCTGTCTTAACTTGATTTCTACTAAGAAGAGACTTTTTTTAAACCAAAGATACAATAAAAGCCGAACATGTTTACCCGGATTAGCCTGTGCAGAATGCACAGGTTTATCTGGGACGACACTTTACACACATGCCTTAAGCCTTGTTTTCTCAGAGCACAGCTCATCTGGTTTGGGTCTATTATTGCTCCAATAAACCCTGGTCAGAAATTTTAGATACCGTATATGTCCTTATTGACGTGCACTGCGCGTGTTTTTTCAAGACCCCTACGCGTTAAATTTGAACCACTATTACTTATTCCTCACATTTGAACAGTGTTATATTTTCATTACCTGCCGCTTACAACATTGTTTAATTCAATTGTATGACATAGTCTGCTGCAGACCCGCTACATCGCGATGTCCAATTTTAACGCAAATCGGCCGTGGATCCCATTTTATTTTTCATCGACTTAAATATTTCCCTATTAAGAGACGCTCACCATTTAATCCAGTTTGACCCAGTATTTCGCGCCTTCACTGCGTCTAGTTGATAAGTATTTCTAGTGTGACAAACAATACACCCTAACGCTCAATTCCATACAGTTGGCGTCATCGGCGTAAAACGCATGTGCCACCCATGACAACGTCCTTTCACTGCTGCCTAAGCACCAGAGTTACACGCAGTCCTCGAGGAATAAACATCGACAAAATATATAATCAATAATAAACAATGTTAATTTTATTTGCTTAACAGAAACAGCGTACTCATTCCATTTTGTTTTAAGAAATCAAATGCATAATTATCGTACGTGATCAAGATCAACAAGTTTTGATACTACACACAACAGTACAATTTTTTTAATTATTATTATTGTTGGTTTGTAACCTACGTAGTATACTCGCACGGTAGCATATTTAAGGTATCACTGTGTTGCAAACAAAATGGCAGCAAAAACGATATTTTCAGATGTTATGTGCCACTCTTTAATGGATAACAGGCTACATAAATCTTATCTTATGGTTCTGATAAATTCTGATGAACCCCAGATAAGACGGCCTGCGCCTCTATTAGGGCATGAGCATCAATAAGGACTAGTGCTGCAACAATATACCGGTATATCGATATATATATCGCAATACGCAATCCGCATATTGTATTGCGATACGATTTTCATCATACCGGTACGAAAATTCTACAAAAATTCATCCACATTTCGTCCAGAAAAGCCATCCAAAACAATGATATCAAGGTAAACAAAACAAATTGGTGTTTATTAAAAATAAATTGTTTCTTAAAAATAGCATTCTAAAAAGTCTTTTATACGGAGTAGGATTGTTACATGGGAGTCCGCAAGATAGATCTGCTTTTGCATGTCATACTGTTAAATTTAAGATGAAGCTTATGAAAATACGAAAAAAAGAGCACAATTAATTACATAATAAAAATGTAAATGGATGTTATTATAAACAGAAGAAATAATGATCAAAAAAAATATTACGTAACAGCATTCTGATAAGTTACACGACCCACTTTTAAACATCCACAATTCTCTTTCGGGTTATTATTCTTCTTGTCGGCTTTTATAATAGTTCCCAAAATGGCAGACGAAACGAACGCCCAGTTTGACTTTATAGACAATTCCAAGGGAAAAAGTGTTGTTTGGGCATATTTTAGTCTAAAAAGGAAGAGAGAAATGCATGAGATCGGGGAAGGGGAAGGATATTGTAAGCGGTGTAAGGAGTAAACATACACTACAAAGGTTATGTTTATGTAATTATCCTTTTTTACGATAGTTTCATCCATTCCTTTCAATTCCGCCACCCTCTTATTTTGGAAATTATGACATATTCATGATAAAACTTGAGTTATTCATCCTTATTTAGAAAATTCTATCTCAAAGATGTTGTATTTTGGCTAAAAACTTGTGCATTTTAGATTTTGTGTGGGAAAAACTTAATTCATGAAAAAAAAAAGCAAAATTTGCTATACATGCTGTATAAATGCCAATAGTTCTGAAAATATTCGCTTTAAAACGATATGTTTGTGTTTATTATTCTATAAGACTATTTATTTAATGATTAATATCAAACTTACTTCAAAAGTTTAATGTTTTTCTACAAAAATTATAACTGAACAGATTGATAGGAAAGATACCAACAAATCAGGGTTGCTAGGGTACAGTCTTCTTAGAATTGGCCTGTTACTAAGGAAATACCTGCCTTGTTAATTATTTTGCCATAATTTTGTGGTGAAGATAAAAACTGTTTAATTAAATGTCTCACTTGTGTTGAAAATCATTTCATGCAGTAGAAAAAGTCAATTTAACTCTTAAGTGACCGAATATACAGGAAAAGAGGCTAAGTTGGTTTTGGTGATTAGCTGGCGAGTTATAATTCTGGTACAAGTTAGCAATATATTGCAATATATTGCAATACAAGTTTTTGAACTGACAATATACTGCAATAAGGTTTTTGGCCTATTGTTGCAGCACTAATCAGGACATATACGGTAGGTAAATAAACACATGTGGTGGTGTTAGAAATTGACAGATTTCGGAAATAGTATATGATCACAAAAGTTTTGCTATTTAGGGACTCCAACTATTTATATCACACTTGGCCAAGGCTGATTACTAATTGCATGTAATTTATTTGTATTACCACAATGTAAAATACTTCCACAAACTGTTTTCCCACTGGTTCATATTGACATTTCAAAACACTATTTCAAAGGAATTGTAGACAAATAGTAAAGATTGTAGAATTGTATATTCAAATGAATTCTCCAAACTCATAAACATATATTTGAAGCATTCGTTTAAATGATAATTTTAATTTTAAACAAAATAGTCAACAAAAGTCAACAGCAACAAGGCTTGTCACCATAGGATGACATATGCCCCCTTTTTCTACATTTTTCTAAACCTAAACGCAAAGTGTTTTTTCCACATTTTTCTAAACCTTAACACAAAGTGTGACGGAATTTCAGACGGACAGACAGACGGACAGCATACATGCCAGACGTCCCGATCTTGGCGGGACAGTCCTGCTTTTGGGCCCTTTGTCCCGGCATCCCGATATGAGACGATTTGTCCCGACATTCGTAAATAACGATGTAAGGTCTATAAGTTCCCAATAAAATTCGCTATTCAAGCTCTGTCTGGCTAAAACTTACCATCGCTAATCCATTTATTGCCCCCAATTAACAACCCACTACTACTACTCGAGTGCACCAGTTGTTTTTGACACCTTATCAGCGATTTATCGGCAACTTATTGATTTAATCAGACATTCACACCTTTGTGTTTTTAACTTTTTATGATAGGGGTCGCTTATTGCTATCGAAAAATGTATCGTAGAGAAATAAACGGCACCTGCGTTTGTATTTCATGGCCCAATCAAGTTCAACGATACTTTTATCCTGTGTATTATACCACCTTAGGTTATAAAACCTGTCAAAACACAGATTTTGTACATGAAACAAATTGAATGCAGACCAATAAACATTGATGTTTTTCACAAATTACCTTTCGTTTTCGACTGATTTTCAGAAAATAGTTTGTACATATTGCATCAATCTAAATTTAGAGTTAATTGACGATTGGTTGAATAAGAACAGTGCTCGATGCGCTCACATTGCATCACACGATTTACATATGTTATAAGGGAATATCCCTGAACCGATTGGATTTCAAATCGAGGCATACAGGGATACCCCAAATTTCAGTTTATTGAGTGTGTTTACTTCCGGAATTGGAGAATGTCTGTGTTCCCGAAATTCTGGACACACATTTATCGTCAATATTGGGCAGAAATTAAGAGTTTTTGTAAGTAATATACTGACTACTGACTCAAGAAAAGGTGGAATGATTGATCATTGTTGGTGTCCCGCTTTTTTGGTCAAATTTCCTGACAATTTTTTATGGAAAGTCCTGATTTGGACCTGACAAATTCTGGCATGTATGCGGACAGACAGACAGTGCGATCACTATATGCCCACCTTCGGGGGCATAAAAACAACAAAAACAATTCTTTCAAATAAGGCCATTATTCTTTTATTCTTTGGTTTGCGAGAATTTAAGAGGAGATAATGCCCGTTGCAGGAGAAATAAAATTTAAATACAACATTAATTTTATTTTCATCATGTCTAAATATTTAACTGTTTTACTTGAACAATGATTTATATGTAGTTTTACCTGTTGAAAACATGAATTTTGAGGACTAAAGAGTAAATAAAGACACCAGCATATATAATTACACCTTTGAAATTGATATTACTGCAAAACTAATATTTGAATGGATTTGAAAAAAAAAACAAGAGATGTGTTTGTCAGAATCACAATGCCTCCTACTGCGCCGCTTTGATTTTTTTTTAAATTATTATTTCCCTTTAAAAATTATAACTTCCCTTGTGAAAATGATCTGTACCTGCCAAATGATAAATAGAAATGATCTCCCTTTAAAGCTTGTTACTTTCCTTGGATTTAGTTTTTTGACCTTTGACCTTGAAGGATGACCTTGACCTTTCACCACTCAAAAAGTGTAGCTCCATGAGATACACATGCATGCCAAATATCAAGTTGCTATCTTCAATATTACAAAAGGGCCAATGTTAAAGTTTTCGGACGGAATCACCTACCCTACCGGGGTTTTGAACACAGTTTGAAAATATTGTCAAGAAATGTGTCACAGAGTACACAGATGCCCAGAGTGCTAAACACCACTGGACACATAAATTAGAATTGGGTTGCAGTTTTCATGTGAATTCATTATAAACAAGCAAATTAATTAAATTGATATACCCTGCCAATTTCAAAATATTGTACAGACGTAATGACGGACCGACAGTGCGAATTCTATACCTCCCCCCCTTTGGTGGGGGATAAAAAGTTGAAGTACAAAAATTAACACATGAAATGCACACTTTAGCATGAAAATTAAGCCACAAAATGGTTCACAGTCTAACTCTGATGTCTTATTCTTACTTAATATAATACAGTATAAGAGCGTATTCAAAATTTGAAATATAAATATGAAAATGTAAACACTCACCACCACATGCTGAAGTTTCATATCATCCAACCCCGGGTAGAAGCTTGGTAATGATAATTGTCACCATAGATGCCCATAATGGCACACTGCACACACTGTGGTGTGGTATTTATTTCCCAGAGGACCACGGATATCTAATACTGCTCTCTACTGCAATAATGATCCGTCTACATTGCATCTGATTGTGAAATGTCAAGCCAGGAGTCTGAAATGGAAAGAAAATAAACTCTCATTATTGCTAATTGCACTGGTATGTTTCTGTTTGTTGTTGTTTTTTCAGGATAAAAATAAAAAGTAAAACTAAAATAATTTAAGGAGCATGATTTAATAACTAGCCATAGATCTTAGATCACAAAAGGTACAGGTTACTGCTTTAAGGCGCAGGGTGGAAGGCCATAATAGCATAAGGGCTTTTTTTCCTGCCTTTGTGAAGCGGCCCTTGTGAAAAAGTGAGTCGCAAACTTTTTAAAATTGTGAAAAAATGAGTCGCAAACTTCTGAAAATTGTGAAAAAACGAGGCGTGAACTTGTAAAATTAAGAAATGCAGTTTGTTATAAATGAGTAAAGTAAAGGCATGTTACATACTTGAATCATATTTAAATTTCTTTAATTAATGCATTGAAGTAATATTTTCATTGATGGACTTTCTTTCAACAAATAACCACTTATATTCAAATCATCTGATCACGGCCATTCTCTAAGAAGTAAAAAAGGCCTGAGTATGGTGACAATTTGTAACAAGAGCACCGCAAAGCAGGTGCCAACGCTCGGCTGTGGGTGCTTGGATGTTGTTTTTTTTACCTTTGACCTTGAAGGTCATCATTGACCTTGACCTTTTCACCACTCTAAATGTGCAGGTCGATGAGATACACATGAAAAACCAAAAAAAAAAGTTTTTTTGACCTTTGTCCTTGAAGGATCCCTTGACCTTTCACCACTCAAAATGTGCAGCTCCATGAGATACACATGCATGCTAAATATCATGTTGCTATTTTCAATATTGCAAAAGTTATGACCAATGTTAAAGTTTTCGGACAACGACGACGTGGAAAGACGAGAGGGCTATGACAATACCTCGAGTTTTCTTCAAAAACAGCCGAGCTAATAATTAGCTAAATCCAAGCAATTCTTAAGTCTGGCATTAGTAATGAAGGTTTATTCAAGGGCTATAATTCAGAAGTGCTTCATGCGATCTGGCGGTTTATCAAACTTGGTCTAGATATTATCACCAAGGTTTATGATGAACCAATTTAAAGTGTTTGAGTTAGAGAGCTGACAAGATTAATATGGCCATTTTTGTATAATTCAAGGGCCTTATTCAAAAGTGCTTTAGGTGATCTGTCTGTTCATCAAACCTGGTTAAGACATTCTGCCCATAAACATTATTACCAAGTTTGATGATGATCATATTTAAACTGCTTGAGTTAGAGAGCGTACAAAGTTAATAAGGCCATTTTTGTAAAATTCAAGGGCCCTAATTCAATTTCTTAAAGAAATTTGGCTGGTTATCAAACTTGGCAGAGATATTAAGTCCACAAACATAATCATCAAATTGTATGATTATCAAATTTTAACTGTTTGAGGTATTGAGCAGATATTGTTGTCCACCTGCCCCTCCCCCGCCCCCCATTCCGGCGGGCTACAAGTACAAGTGTTCCCATCATAAGCCCTGTTTTTTTAATGAGCATACACAAATTATTGTATAACAGGAAATAAATAAATGATACATTTTTGCAAGCAAGTGAAGTTATACTTTTAATCAGACTTATTTATTTTCTGCTGTAGTCATCATGCATGCTAAAAGAATATATTTCACAGGGATACAAACATACAAAATCACCCACTGCAGTGCCCATAATGCATCTGCCCAATAATGGTTTGTTTAGCAAGTAAACATGCTTTACTGTCAGCCCAACATCTAGAAATAATCGTAAGCTCATGGACAGTCTTTCTATAAACACCTGCATTCATTTACATTCACATAGAATTTACATAGATATTGATACAAATCTTATTTTCCAAGAACAAAAACTTATTTTCCAAGAACAAAGAAATAATAGACTTTGTTTGGCTCATGCAAAACAACTGCCTGGGAACGCTGTTAATGCTAATGGAAATAACCTTTGTATGGCTATCAACATTTCTGATTTGTTTGTTTGTTTAGTTTGATTTGTGGCTTTTTTAAATAGTATTTCAGTCATATACTGGCGGTCAGTTCACCAACTCAAACCTTTCCTGGGATAGCTGTTATAACAGTACTAAGTGCACATACTCAACCCTTTGCATGCTGGGAAATTTGTTGTCTGCTAAAATGTTATCTGCTGTATTTCTAAAATTAGCATTTTCTTTGTTTTTTTTCCAAAGAATACTATCAGAATAGCAAACAGTTTGGATCCTGATGAGACGCCACGTTCTGTGGCGTCTCATCTGGATCCAAACTGTTTGCAAAGGCCTTCACAATCCGGTTCCAGCACTGAAAGAGTTAATATGGCAGTAACTGACAACTGGCCTACTTGAATCAGAGGTAGGGGAGAAGGGCTGTACAAAGGATTTCATGACCAATCTCAACACAAGTTATGTGGCTGGGCTTGGTATCTGACCCGCAAACCTCGGAGTTTGATTTGGCACTCTACCAACAGGCCCGGAGAAATAATTTGTAAATCAGGCAATTTCGATATATATTTATTTCGTCAGAGATTGACTCAAAACTCTCATACTAAAATAATAAGTTCGTCTTCAACATCACATAGAGATAAATGAGTGAACCACAAAAAGAGCCCAACAAGCATGATAAACCTCCAAAAAACTTGTTAAATAAACAGACACCATATAACTACATAACTTATAATAACCTTTCACTTAATAATCAAATATTTATTTGACTAACCTGTTTATAAGCAAGCAGCCTATCCTACTGCATTCTTAACTATTTATAAACCTGCTTTTCAAATGTTCATCAACAAGATTTATCCAGTTTCAATACCTTGTAAGCTCACAAAACACATGCCATTGAGGATTCAATTCACAAAAGGTCAACCTCTATTGAAGAAAGAAAAAGAAAACAGAAAGAAACACTGATGTTAAATCTTAAACCACTGTGACTATTCAATGTAAGCTTGTTGTCAGGGACTGATATTTTAAGATTTTTTTTTATGTTTTCTTAATTGGATTTTAAAAATTAACCTTAATTATAAATATATTAATTCAAACAAGATGCACTGACAAATAATTAATATTATCCAGGAAACAGTTATTAAGGTGCACATTTAATATGCATATATAATGCATGAATTCCCAATTCTATAACATCATTTACTAATTTAGAATTACCGGTATATGTGTTACAAAACGTATCACTATTAGTATCTGTCCAATAATTTAAATACACAGATTATATACTGCACCATGTTTACACCAATTATTTATAAATGAGCCTCTCTCTGTAAAAAGGGGGTTAAATGCATGTGCGTAAAGTGTCGTCTTAGATTAGCCTGTGCAGTCTGCACAGGCTAATCAGGGACAAAACTTTCCGCTTATATTGCATTTTATGTTTTTAGTAAGACTCTTCTTGAAGAAAATCCAGTGTATGCATAAAGTGTTGTCACTGATCAGCCTGTGCGGACTGTACAGGCTAATCTGGGACAACACTTTACGCACATGCATTACACCCTTTTCACAGAGCGAGGCTCATATATAATAAATTCTGTACCGGTATGTAAACATTTTTGTATGTAATCCCTTATGTAAATATAAATCCTCAAAAGTATCCAACGATAATATTGACATATTTTACCATTGTTTTAAGTAAAATGAGAAACTTGACATTCAATATCCCAGATTGTGCTAGACAACAATAAGCAATTCTGGCCCACTTAATGGACCAATGGTAATGTGATTTTTCAAGGATTATCAATGGGTCAGATTGATTTGTACCAGCAGATTAGGTGGGCTTCCAAAAAACTTACTCATTCCGATATACTTCCATGGCTTTTTTTCTTCATTTGGGGAAAGGGCCTGGCTTTTGGGGATACAACTGAGAAAGGGGAATTTTTCCCCAAAGTAAGCTTGAAATTTGGGGAAAATTGCATCATTTTAAAGAAATTCTCTCTGGGGAAGGGGCCTTAAATTGCCTTGGGCCCTTGCTCAAGAAGGAAATAAAGCCCTGACTTCTTTTTAAAATGTCAGCCAAAAAAGATCTGTAATACTGTTTTGAAAAAAATTATGCGAGAACTAGTTCATGTTTACATATAAACATTATTG
>VMBQ01008485.1:4076-23439 GCA_007657795.1 Dreissena rostriformis
TATACTCTATTCTATGACATGTTCTGTAGGTCAGTTTTCCTGATATGATGACCTGTCACATTCCCATATACTCTATTCTATGACATGTTCTGTAGGTCAGTTTTCCTAATATGATGACCTGTCACATTCCCATATACTCTATTCTATGACATGTTCTGTAGGTCAGTTTTCCTGATATGATGACCTGTCACATTCCCATATACTCTATTCTATGACATGTTCTGCAGGTAAGGCTACTGCGGTGCGTACTCAGAGGGACCAAGAGCCACACATAGAGATGCTGAGGGTGTCACACCTCAAGTGAGGGAAACAAACACGCCATATTCATAAACACTAGTTCTATTAGTGGCTTAATAATTTATATATGAACCTCGTTCTGGGAAAACGGTGCTTAATGCATGTGGGAAAAGTTTCCTCCCAGATTGGCCTGTGCAGTCCGCACAGGAAAATCAGGAACAACACTTTTTACCTAAACTGGCTTTTTGCTAAGAAGAGACTTCCTTTAACCCTTTGAGTGCTGGAACCGGATTTTGAAGGCCTTTGCAAACAGTTTGGATCCAGATGAGACGCCACAGAACGTGGCGTCTCATCAGGATCCAAACTGTTTGCAATTCTGATAGTATTCTTTGAAAAAATTCGAAGAAAATGCTAATTTTAGAAATTCAGCAGACAACATTTTAGCAGACGACAAGTTTCCCAGCATGCAAAGGGTTAAACAAAAAGTACAATATAAGCAGAACATGTTGTCCCTGATAAGCCTGTGTTGACTGCACATGCTTATCTGTGACGACACCTTACTCACATGCATTGAGCCCTGTTTTCCCAGAGCTAGGCTCATATTTTGAAAAAGACAGTTTTCATCTACATACACATTTCATCTTTAATATTAAATTATGGATTTTAATCATAAACTTTTATAGACCTCTTGGCAATGACATGTGCTCTAAGTTGGACTCAAAATGGTTATTTACGGGGATGATTAGCATATTTTCTGTGAGCATGAATAATAAAAAATGGCCTACCTTACACTAAAGACCTGGTCTAGTAGTGCGCTAGACTACAAATCTGAAGATGTCAGGTTTTGGTGTCTGACCCTGCCACCAAAATTGTGTGTTGATTAATCATGAAATTATTTCTACAGGCATTCTCGCCCTACCTCTGATATAAAAGTGGCAGTTGTCAGAGGCATAAGTATGTGCACTTAGAACTGGTAAACCAGCTTACACAGAAAAGTTTGAGATACTTAACTGATCGCTGTGATACTATGGTTTAAATTTAGTTGAAAACAGCAAAAAATCAAAATAAATACAAGCCTTAAACTCAAATCAAAAATATTTTTTTATTTCTAGCATTTTGATATTTACTCAAAAAAATGCTTCACAACAAATATTTAACTGTTATTTTTATCATGCAAAAGAGTCGGAGTGAAAGCAATAAATACTGTTTTATTTCAGACAGTATTTTAGCCTAGCTTTCAAAGAGAAACCCCTGGAGTTATGGGACATGAAGACACTGACCATTCTTAGAGAGATGTCCTCAAAGCTTCCACTGCCTACTGCAATGGTAAACTTAATGATATCTAGTAGCTATTAGTATTGAAGTTGTGTTTTTGTTTTTCTATATATTTACCATAACAGTTGTGAACAGAAGTTACCATGGATATGACATTAATCACAGCAAGCCCTATTTATTAAAGCTCAGTTTTGACCAAAGCTTACAAAGACTTAAAATCTTCCTGTTTCATTATTCATAAGCAAAGCCAGTTCTTTATACTTTCTTTCAGATTGATTAAGAAGGTCGCTGTGGTGTAATGGATATGGTGTTCGCCTAGCGATCAGGAGGTCACGAGTTCGATCCCCACTATGGGAGCGTTCTTTAGATCTTCCCTAAAGACACCAAGTACTGGTTCTACCCAGGCCCCAAGACTCCTGGTATAGTCAAAGTGCGTTGATACTCCAGTGGATTCCTGCTCTTAATGGGAAGAAGAAGAACATAATTTGTATTTGAAAACTGATTATCTCCCACATGTAGGGTAAAAACCATACCCGTTATAAGACTGAAAATTTCAATTGATAGAGTTGTCTCTCTTGTATTACAAAACCAGAAATTTCGCTTGATAACTTTGTCTCCCTTCCAGGAATGGTCCCCTAGTCACAGTTTGAAGGCCCTGCGAAAGAAGCTTCAGCAGCAGAGCAGCCTGGAACCAGGCGTGGGGTCATCTGGGGTCAGCACAGGGGACGCAGGGGCAGAGAACTCTGACAATATCTCGGTCACGTCTTCAGATAATGCCGTCAGGTAGGCTATGTTCTGGTTCATCAAAACATCACATGAAATTGTCTTCCTTTTTCTATATGACTGGTTTAGGTCATTTAAATAGCATAGATACAATCAAAAGTATATCAAGTAGTGATTATTTTCCTTATATGGACTGGATGCACTTAATCTTGACAAGTGACGTATTCACCTGGGTAACACACAGCTGAGTTGCTTTTTGCATAAGTTTTGCATCCAGAAATTTTGCTGTTATCAATGTTGAAACCAAAAACGGTTGATTATAAATTATTACCCCAAAAAAATTATGTTGCAAGTATGTCTTATATTGAATATGTCATGGATTAGTACTTTGAAAATTAAACCTTTTTTGTCGAGTTGGCTAAATTTATCAGTCTTAATGGTTTAGTGTAATGTGCGTGCTTGCAGTATGATGTCAATGCTTATCTGGACTGAAACTTTTTTATTCATCATGCAATTTGTATGCTCCCTTCTTCGAAGAAGAGGGGGTATATTGTTTTTGGCCTGTCTGTCATTCTGTCTGTGACTCTGTCTGTCTGTCCCAAAACTTTAACCTTGGTCATAATTTTTGCAAGATAGCAACTTGATATTTGGCATGCATGTGTATCTCATGGAGCTGCACATTTTGAGTGTGGAANGGAGCTACACATTTTGAGTGGTGAAAGGTCAAGGTCATCCTTCAAGGTCAAAGGTCAAATATATGGGTCAAAAGCGCTCAAAAGGGGGCATTGTGTTTCTGACAAACACATCCCTTGTTATTAAATATACTTATAATTAATATTATAATAATTTGTATATTGTCCAGTGACCCAAAAACCTTGGGAAAGATCAGTGTGAAGGAGCACTTTGTGTTCACAGACAGTGATGGCATACTGTATCATTTCCTGGTGGAGGGTAACAGCTTCACTGATGCCGCCAAGATACCACCGGAGGTATGGTCTCATTTTCTTCTTTGATTTTAAAGGGGCCGTCCAACAGATAAAGCGTCATATTGGCGGGAAATGATTTTTTGTGAAACTACGAGGATTGCTTATATAGCTAAAAAATACATCCTCTACAAACATGAGCGTGGATGGTTGAGTGGTCTAGGCGAGTAGTTCTTTACTCCGGGACTCCAGGAATCCAGGGGTCAGTGGTTCGAGCCCTGTTGAGGGTTACTTTTTTCCTTTTTTTAAATTGTATTCTTGTTTTTTTACTGGAGATTTTTAGTTCAAATGTTTAAATTTATCAATATAAAGCATTTAAAGCATTTAATGACAAGCTTCAATACATTCCAAAAACTTTAAGAGTGCATTGATTTTTTTAAAGGCCCAGCTTTCTGTTACATTAGTCAGTGTTTTGGAATAAAAAATATGTATTTTGAGGATTATTCGCTTTTTTTTATGAGGATTATATGTTGGAAAAATTCCAAATACAAATTTATTTGTTTCTATCAGTAAGATTTGAAATTTGGCGTGATAATAAAAAAATCTGTATATTCATAAGGATCACACCAAATCATTCCAGACAAATGCATGAATAAATTAGGCTCAGACTTAATGAGTTGTAATTTTTAACCTTTTTCCCTTTAGAAGCAAAGTAAAAATGGCTATATGCAACCAACATAAAACAAGAACAGCCTGTGAGTAACTCCCAGTCTGTTCTGGTATTATGCTGTTTGCTGCTAATCAGTATCTTAGAGTTGAATATGAAGCCTTTAAAACGTGAATCTAGTCGGAAAAGTCTTAAATTTAATTTGATTTTCTGAGTGACTACAAAAGTGTCAAAGTGCATATCTGAGTGCTTAAGGTTTAACTAAGAAGCATAAAACTAGGTTAAAACCCCTCACTGTTGGGCATGTGTCTCCACAGAGTGGCATGGGCGCAATCACTTGGCTGGCATGGAAGGGCGACTTCATCGTGTTTGCTGACGCTGATGGCCAGATCTGCCTGTGGGATTTGAAGGCTAAACAGGCCAGGTGAGTAACTAGTTCTGTCACGCAGTCAGGCAATTACTTGGAACGTGGATTATCGAGGGTCACAGTTGCATGGTTGATGTGGTGTTCACCTAGTTTTTCCCCATTCTGGGGGCGTGTTCTCATGATCTTGTGTCCTAAATATACCAAAAACTGGTTCTACCCAGGAAATGGACTAGCGTCTCAAGCAGGAGCCCTTGCGCTTGTGAAGCTCAATATACCAAGTGCTGATTAAACACAGGAAATAGACTAGAAAGTGTCTCAATACAGCGGAGCACTTAGGCTTATGAACCTTCACAGTTAGTTTATAAGGTTCACATTAAGGGCTTTAAGATGTATTTGTCTTTCTAAAATTGATATTAAGGTATTTTTATGGCACCATTCATGTTGCAGTCGCACTGTTTGTCTATTGTTCTGTGTGGGTGTCAATCTGTGCCAAACTTCCTGTCTCAGCCGTAACTTTTCCATGTATTAATGGATTTTTAAATAATTTGGCACAAATGTTAACTCTTTTAAGATGACACTTTGAAGGTAACACCCGTCTCTCTACCTGAGTGGCTAAGGTCACACTAAGAGGTCAAATGTCAAATTTGGCTATGAAACAGCTTGAAATGTCCTGTCTCATCAATAACTTTTTGCCGGTCACATGACATTTGGTAAAACCAACTGCCAATTGTTTGATTGAATGTTTCTTTTTTGCACTTGAAGTTTTGTATATTTGTGTGCATATAAGGGCCAATGTACAAACATTTACTGGGCCAAAGGTAATATGTTATGCGTATAGGACGCAGATAATTGTGTCATCTGAAAGCCTTATCATGCATCCTTGACTTTATGCACAATCTCAAAATTTATATTTTAGTATTGTTAAAGTAACATCGCCAAATCTTGTTGAAACATAACTGTGTGCCATGTTGAGATATTCTAAATAAATTCAGTGAAATCACTTGCTTAGAGAAATTATATTAACTTAACCAATGATTGAGTATTCTATATGAATACTATACTGGTACATGCATGTAGTATATGTAGAGTGTTAGCTGTTATTTAGTGTTGCCATGGTAAAAAAAAAAGCTGTGTCTATTTCAGGAACAACTCAACTCACAGGGGCTGGATCAAGAAGATCCGGTTTGCCCCTGGCAGGGGAAACTACAAGTTTTTATTGCTGTACAATGAAGGGGCGGATGTGTGGGACATAAATGAGGGCAAGGTAACTAGTGATCTCCAGAACATCAGAGAATTATTTACTATCTGGATCTTTTTTTCTTTTCTTTTTTTAACAGTATATGAGACTTGTTTTGGAAAAACTGGGCTAAATGCATGTGTGCTAAGTGTCGTCCCAGATTAGCCTGTGCAGTCCACCAATCAGGGACGAAACTTACCGCTTTTATGGAATTTTTGCTTATAGGAAATCTCTTCTAAAAGAAAACCCAGTTAAGGCGTATAGTGCATTTAGCCCAGTTTTCCCAGAACGAGGCTAAAACATTGTATATTTATTCTTAATTTAGGGAGAAGTTTTATTTTGAGTGAACATTAGAGTTAACATGTATATTAAACAACTATTATTTATCTACTTTGAATTTGTCTTAAAAAAATATTCTATTATATCTTCTTTGAGTTCCCTACTTTTAGAGGGAGTTGGATGTATAGAAATTTTCACTAGACTGTCTATCCCTTCTGTCTATCCATCCACCAGATTATTGTTCTGCACAAAAAGTATACTTAATGCTTAAATTGTTGAAATTTTATCAACATATTCAGAAGCATAGATTTTCTTCTATCTTTATATATGAACTTATTTGCTTCTGGCATTGAAGTAGTTATGGCCCTTTTTTTAGCAAATTTGTTGTTATTTTACATGTGTCTGTGTAACTTGACATCTAACTGTAAAAAGGGCATCCATGTCCTCCAGACATGTCAAGTCAATATCATTATTTACTGCCCAACAATGCTTGTGCCTGTTCCAACCACATCTTTATACAAGGAAACTTACGGCATATCATACTTGTGTTGGCAAGTTCAAGAGTTAATGTCTCTCTATTTGAATTAGGAAGCTACTTTTTTAAGTGTCTAATCTTTTGTTGAGATCTGATTCACTCTGCTTAAACATATGGATAAAGCTGAACATAAATATCTTTAAATTCTTTGCGCTTTCTTTTGTTTTTTGGTTGTTGTTTTCAACCAGAGTTGCTAAGCTTAATCAAGAGCCCCTTACAAATAAAGCTCCAAGGTGTCAATTTTCAGGATTATTCCTGAATTCAGGATTTAGGCCCTCAAGAAAACTTTTGGTATTTATATAGATCAGAGGATTTTTTGTTGTTATTTTAAACGTTCTTGTCACAAAATGTCATTTTCAACACAACTTTGGCATATTGCTTACAAAGGAAACATCATTTAATGAATAATTAAAACTCTTTTGATTGTGGCCCCCAAATTCTAGGCTGATTTTCAGGATTTTAAATTATGGCCAAGTGACACCCCTGAAAGCTGAACATTTCTTTTAAATGCTGTGATATAAGTTTTATCATTGTTTTTTCAGCCAGAGTTACTGAGCTCTATCAAGAGCCCCAAGGAGATCCCTAAGATCGTTGATGCTGAGTGGGTGGGGTCAGACCGGCCCCTGTTTGCCACCGTGGATGGTTCCCTGCACATGATGGACATCACGCTGAAGAAGGCTTCATACTCCATTGAAGAGCTGGAACTTTCCGGTGGGTGTCCATGGCCTAGTATCACGAACATACTTAAGTTAATATTCTGACTCAACTTTGATTTTGTTTCTCAAACTTTGAGATGAGTTTGATCATCGTGCTCAATTTGGTGTTCACAGAATTTTGTTTGAGTTTTGAGTCTGACTCAACCCTGCATTTGAGAAGGAATATGTGCATATTCTTTTAGCTGTGATTTGAAATTGTTTGTGAGCTGATGGATATTCTCTACACTCAGTTGAGTGGAAACACAGATCTCATCTTCTGAGTTGAGTTCAAAATATGAGAATGTTCATACTACTGGGCCCATGTGTACTCTGGCCTCACACTTATCTTAATGCTTGAATATACATAGTAATTTAACTCGTAGTACAAATCCACGAGGGAGATTTAAGTTTGGATCATTGGATTAGTGATTAATGTCCGTATTGTAATGGATCATTCACAATATGACTGGGCCGGCTAGCTCAGTTGGTAGAGCGCTGGGCTTCAAATGCAAGTATTGTGGGTTCAATCCACAGGCCGGCCACATAACTTATTCAGGGTTTGGTCATGAAATCCTTTCTACAGCTATTCTACCCCTACTTTTTAGCTCACCTGATTGCTCAGGTGAGCTTTTAGGATCAGTCTTTGTCTGTCGTCTGTTGTCCACATTGGTTTGTTAACACTCTAGAGGCCACATTTCTTGTCCAATCTTCATGAAACTTGGTCAGGAGAATTGTCCCAATGATACCTCGATCGAGTTCGAAACTGGGTCATGCTGGGTCAAAAACTAGGTCACTAGGTCAAAAAAATGAAAAACCTTGTAAACACTGAAGAAGTCACATTTCATGCCCAATCTTCATGTAACTTTGTCAAAATGTTTGTCTTAATGATATGTTGGTTGAGTTCAAAAGTGGTTCCGGTCTGTTGAAAAACATGGACCAGGTCAAAGCTTGAAAAACCTTGTTTATTTTTAACCACAAAGCACGCAGCTTTGATATTTGATATGTGACAAAGATTGTTCAAATCATGCCACTGGGCAAGCTCATTTCACAGATGAGCGATCTAGGGCCATCTTGGCCATCTTGTTTTCAAGAAGGGCAGTTGTCAGTGATTGGCATAAGTATGTGCTCTTAATACTTGTAACCCCAGCTATCCGAGGCAAAGTATTATTTGGTAGACTGACCACCATGATAAGAAGAAAATACTGTTGAAAACGGCAAAAAATCCAACAAACTAACAAACTAAGCAGGTATAGAGATATTAACTCATCAAAGTTAATGCTTGGACTTTATCGATGTTATGCTGTGGAATTTTTTACCATGACTTCTAAGACTATAGTCAAGCACTATTTACAAAAGTTATAGTCGTATTGTTAACTTAAATGTATGCCACATACAAATTTGACCATTCTTTTAATTCTTGAATTTTCAGCATCTTGGTATACTTAAATTTACCTTTAAATATGTTCACTATGGTACATCGGCTACAATGTATACATCTTTGTAAGAGCATAGGAAAACATTTGAGCCTCACTCAGGGAAAGGGGGGGGGGTTAAAACATGTTTAAGTATAATCCCAGATTAGCCCTTTGAGCGCTGGAAACGGATTTTGAAGGCCTTTGCAAACAGTTTGGATCCAGATGAGACGCCACAGAACGTGGCGTCTCATCAGGATCCAAACTGTTTGCTATTCTGATAGTGCTCTTAGAAAAAAAATCGAAGAAAATGCTAATTTTAGAAATTTAGCAGACGACATTTTAGCAGACGACAAATTTCCCAGCATGCAAAGGGTTAGCTTATATTGTAAATTTTGTTTAAAGGAAGCGTCTTCTGTGCAGATTGCACAGGCTAATCAGGGACAACACTTAACAAACATGCATTAAACCCCAGAGCAAGACTCATTTCAGTTTAGGCATAAGAAGTTTTTAATCATCTTATTGGGTACTTCTTCATTCCTTTTCATAGAGGATCTGAACTCCCCCTACCTGATGGCCTCAAAGCCAATGTTCCTGATGAAGCATCTACTCCAGCATCAGAAATGGGCCAACACGTACACACTATCCTTGTCGGGCCTGCGGGACGAAGATGCTGACATAATGGCTGCTGTCAACAAGAATCTCTCTCTCATGGATCCGTAAGCAAATAGTTTCTTCGTTTATAGCCTGCTCAGATACAAATATTTAGATTCATGAACTCTATTAACATTAATTTGGCTCTGTAACGAACATATAGGAACACAATACTGCATTGTTTGCTTTATAAGGAACATATAGGAACACAATACTGCATTGTTTGCTTTATAAGGATCATTTAGGAACACATTACTGCATTGTTTGCTTTATAAGGATCATTTAGGAACACAATACTGCATTGTTTGCTTTAAAAGGAACATATAGGACCACAATACTGCATTGTTTGCTTTATAAGGATCATTTAGGAACACAATACTGCATTATATGCTTTATAAGGAACATTTAGGAACACATTAAGGCATTGTTTCCTTCATTTATAATTGGTTTTCTTCCTGCAAAAGTTTCTCAATTGTATAATTGTACCATAACAGTCTTGAAGAGGGCAAAATGACATTTTAGTTCCATTTTTTATTCTTCATTAAGGTCAGCCTTTGATTTTACTTTGCTACCTATAGTCATTTTACATGGTAGAAATGTTAACTAGGCTGCTTTCAGTTATTTTTCATTATGAATCTTGCAGTGGTTGATCTGCCAACTTAAGTGAAACCAGTTAATTTGCATTGTCTGCATTTCAATATTTAAGACTACTATGGATTAAGAAAATGCTCATGACTGATGGTCAATATAACTAGCAACACCATATTGATGTTTTTCCTGTATTTCATGACTGATGGTCAATATAACAAGCAACACCATATTGATGTTTGTCCTGTATTTCATGACTGATGGTCAATATAACAAGCAACACCATATTGATGTTTGTCCTGTATTTCATGACTGATGGTCAATATAACAAGCAACACCATATTGATGTTTGTCCTGTATTTCATGACTGATGGTCAATATAACAAGCAACACCATATTGATGTTTGTCCTGTATTTCATGACTGATGGTCAATATAACAAGCAACACCATATTGATGTTTGTCCTGTTTTTCATGACTGATGGTCAATATAACAAGCAACACCATATTGATGTTTGTCCTGTATTTCATGACTGATGGTCAATATAACAAGCAACACCATATTGATGTTTGTCCTGTATTTCATGACTGATGGTCAATATAACAAGCAACACCATATTGATGTTTGTCCTGTTTTTCATGACTGATGGTCAATATAACTAGCAACACCATATTGATGTTTGTCCTGTATTTCATGACTGATGGTCAATATAACAAGCAACACCATATTGATGTTTGTCCTGTATTTCATGACTGATGGTCAATATAACAAGCAACACCATATTGATGTTTGTCCTGTATGACTGATGGTCAATATAACTAGCAACACCATATTGATGTTTGTCCTGTATTTCAGAGATCTGACACCATATTGATGTTTGTCCTGTATTTCAGAGATCTGACAGAAACAACACCATATTGATGTTTGTCCTGTATTTCAGAGATCTGAAAGAATATCTCAAGAACAATAGGTTTGGAACAGCAGAAAGATGTCTTCTTACAGCTCGGTAGGAATTGTCTTATAAAAGGGCTCTTACATATTTTTTTGCCCTCAAATCCTTTAATTTAGTAAAGCTATGCTACTGCACATTATATGAATGGGGTCTCTTGAGGTAAAGTATTTCTAGCTCGGCTGTTTTCGAAGAAAACCCGAGGTATTGTCATAGCCAGCTCGTCTGCAGTCCTTGTCGTCCGAAAACTTTAAGATTGGCCATAACTTTTGCAATATTGAAGATAGCAACTTGATATTTGGCATGCATGTTTATCTCATGGAGCTGCACATTTTGAGTGATGAAAGGTGAAGGTCATCCTTCAAGGTCAAAGGTAAAAAAAACAAAATCCAAGGGAAGTAACAAGCTTTATAGAGAGATAATTTCTATACCTGCCAAATGATAAATAGAAATTTTATTTCAAAGCGGCGCAGTAGTGGGCATTGTGTTTCTGACAAATACTTTTCTTGTTGGGTCACTAGGTCAAAGGTCAAGGTCACTTTTTTCCCCATTTTTTTCATTTTTTTTATTTTTTAAAACTTCACCCACAGCCGAGCGTTGGCTATGCGGTGCTCTTGTTTCATATTTGAAGCAGTTTAAAAAAAAGTAAGTAATTTGTCTTATATAATGAATTTCACATATTGGAATCCATAATTCTACATTAAGTTTATGATGTTATAGAGCAACTGCAGGAGATAAATTGCAATCCCAATAATGTAATATTGCAAGTGAAGTCAATAAACCCATATTAGTCCTATCACAGACTGTATTATTTTACAAATTTAATTGCCTTTGATATAAAACGTTTTTTTCCCAATAGGACACTTGTCAACCCCTGCCTTCAGTTTTAATGTTCTCTTGTTTTGCCCATGCAGATTGTATAGAAATATTTGTCCCAGCACACACTATTATTTTGTTGAATTTTACCATGTCATTTATATAAATGTTATTGTCAGAAAACAGAAGCGAGTCACACCCTGTTGACTGCATACAAAAATATCTTTAGATTGAAGGTGCCTGTTGCAGGTTATATGGAGATGAGTCAGAGGTTCGGTTCTGGACTGTGGCCCTGTACTACATGCGCTCTGGCAGGTCACAGCCCATCACCAAGGTGACACTTGTGGGACCATCATTAGCAACAGGACTGAGCCATATCCTAGAAACATAAAACAAATGATATTCTGAATTTTGTCATGTGACATATTTCTAGTTTAAACCTAATATAAATGAGTAAAAATGATGTCCCTCATTCAAGTTAATAGGATTACAAAATAATCAACAAAGTACTCCACAGAATTTCTTGTAAACATGGAAAACAAATCTTATCGATATCTGATGTTTTTTAAGTTAAGGTTAGAATTTTTCTTAATATGTTCCTCTCATATCTTCTGCACTAGCGGATCTGGATGTTGAATAAGTAATATATTTCATGAATGTGGTCTCTGATAATGTGTGACATATAATGCTACTTACATGGTGTCCTATTAAGTTCATGCAGACAATTACTTTTGAAGTTCTAGTGAAATCATTTTAAGCATAACGGATTTGTTAGTTGCATAATCTCCGCAGGTTTAGAACATTCAGGTAGAATAATTAGTTCATTAATTTCCCTCTGATTTCAGAGCTCAAGCTGTGTGTTTGCAAAACAAGATGCGGAAGATGTATTCTTGGACACAGACAATGGCAAGTCATATGACCTTGGTGACCTTGAGGGTCAAGGTCAGGGATCATCACCATGGACACAGCACAAGGACCAACCGCTGGAGAGATGCTTTGATTTCCTGTGTGATAATGAGAGCTACAAGGTGATTGCATGAGAGTACCTTCACCATTTATTGTTAGCACATGCTGTCTTAAAGAATGCTCTTAACCCTTTGAGCGCTGGAACCGGATTTTGAAGGTTTTTGCAAACAGTTTGGATCCAGATGAAAGGCCACATAACGTGGCGTCTCATCAGGATCCAAACTGTTTGCTATTCTGATAGTATTCTTTGAAAAAAAATCGAAGAAAATGCTAATTTTAGAAATTCAGCAGACGACATTTTAGCAGACGACAAATTTCCCAGCATGCAAAGGGTTAAATCGGAATTTCTCATGTCTAATTGAGGTTTTATTACTGTTTTCTTTGAGATCTTACCATGCGAAGCCAGGTAGTTACTCAAATACACTCAATTCAATATATTTTTTTCCTTCCCAGGAAGAGAACTGAAGTGTTCAGGACCCTAAGTTAACTTTGAGTAATCTATTCTTGTTGTCATTTAAAAATGAATATAAAGTATGTATTCTTATTAGATGGCCATTACAAAAATGTTGCTTGATCTGCTTAAGATTCTAGTACAATGAAACATTATTTCTTCTGCATGGAAGAACCAGTTGGATTGAGGGACCCTACTTGTATATGATAGTCGACCATTTTGCTTTGCACTACTTGAGCTAGTTATGATACAAGTGTGAAAATATAAAGCAAATGTTTGTGTGTTCAGAGGTACCAGTTGGACCGTGTGGCCCTACATGACAGCAAGCGGGTGTCCGTGCAGCACACCAGGAAGTGTGCAGATAGCTATATCATGCTGGGGCAGGCTGACCGCGCTGTTCAGTTGCTATTGGAAACCGAGCCGGACAGTGAAGGATATTATGTCGACTGTCTTAGGTACTTCTTGGCAACAAATATTGATTTGGGTTTATTTTCAAAAAAGAATTGATCAAAATCAAATTCAATTAGAGTGTCTTTACTTATTGTAATCACACTCTTCTGCTTTTAATAAATAATATTAGATTCACATGTAAAAAAATACCAGTAAATAAAATTTGATATTGATAAATATTCATATTATGTTTCTTCAAAATTAAATTTTGATATATGTTCATATGATATATCTTTAATAAAAATCTGTGCTTCTTTTAGTTTAGTATTTAAAATAAGACTTTTCTGTGAACTTAAGGTTAAATAATACTCTATTTTAGCCTTTGATAATGTAAATGTTATGTGTCTGTTATCTGCAATAGATCAAAATCTCCTATTTTACAAGTTGTTACTCTCTTACAGGTCGTGTCTCGTGGCCAGTGTTCGCTCGTCAGGAGCCTCCCAGAGCACCATCAAGCTGGTGGCTACAAACCTCATAGCTGGGGGAAAACTCATTGGTAACAAGTTTGATGTTATTTGCAGTTTACTATTTTATTTACTTGTTATGATTTACCCAAAATAGAAAAAAATGGCCCTGTTTTCTGGACTTTTCTGACGGATTACCAGCGTAAGTATTTTATTTTAACAGACAAAAGTAACATTTTAAAATTAATTTTAGAACATAAGATCACAGTTTTTGTGAATCTCTGACAAACAAGTTCCATTAAATATGATAATAAAGCATTAGTAATTTGAATATAATGGTATTATGAAAATAGTAAGCTGCAACCAAACTTCCTGAGAATGGCTGAAAAAAACAGGGCCTGACAAACACTGTTTACAGAGTATTTAATGTTCTAAACCAGCATTTAGATAAAACGATTGTCATATTTTCTATCTCTGTCAAATCCAATCCTGTTCATTATATTACAGTTGACATAGGTCTTTGATGTTGTCCAGTTGTTAAAGCATGGTACTGACTCGTTTAAGCTGATATCTTTTTATGCAAAGATTATACACGTGTAAAGAAGCAACATCAACCATGCACATGGTATCTTATTTACAAGCTCTTTTGTGATTTCTATCATGCATACCAGATTAGTTATTAATTTTCCATTTCATTCTCCTTGACATACTCCCAATCTATTGTTTTTATGCCCCAGGTAGGGTGGCATATAGCAGTTGAACTGTCAGTCCTTCTGTCCGTCCGTCCGTCTGTTTGTCCTTCCGAAAACTTTAACGTTGGTCATTACTTTTGCAATATTGAAGATAGCAACTTGATATTTGGTATGCATGTGTATCTCATGAAGCTGCACATTTTGAGCGGTAAAAGTTCGAGGTCAAGGTCATCATTCAAGGTCAAAGGTCAAAAAACAAAACCAAGGGAAGTTATTAGCTTTAAAAAGGGAGATAATTTCTAAACCTGCCAAAAGATATATTGAAATTTTATAAATGAAACCATACAACTGAAGCATAATTAAAATGACATTTTATGGTCAAGCCAAGCACACAATGATACTTTTGGGCATACAAGTGTCTTAGGTACTTTAAGGTTACCTGTGAATATACAGTCACGGTAGTGGCTAATAATTTTTTGCTACTAAAAGTAGAGATGTGTTAAAGAACAAAGATTTTCAAGGGAAGTAATTCATATAATTATAATTCTCATATTATATATTTCCTTACCAAGAATTTAAGTTCTTTTCACAGTTTCTGTACAGATTTTGTATTTTGTTTATTTATAACTTAAATGATTGATTTGTCAAAGTTTTTTTTTTTAATGATATAGCTATCATTTCTTTCCTGTACTTATTTGTGAATGTTAGGTTTCATTACTTACCTGTGGACTTATGTCCATAGATACATGATGAACTGTGGCTATGATTTCTTTAATTAAACCACAGGCCTTGGTAGTCAGCGATTACTGCCTTAGTCATTTCTGACTGTCCCCCCCCCTGTCCGTCCGAAAACTTTAACATTGGCCATAACTTTTGCAATATAGAAGATAGCAACTTGATATTTGGCATGCATGCGTATCTCATGGAGCTGCACATTTTCAGTGCTGAAAGGTCAAGGTCATCCTTCAAGGTCAAAGGTCAAAAAACAAAATCCAAGGGAAGTAATAAGCTTTAAAAGGAGATGATTTCTATACCTGCCAAATGATAAATAGAAATTGTATTTCAAAGCAGCGCAGAAGGGGGCATTGTGTTTCTGACAAACACATCTCTTGTTTGCTATACTTTAGGAAAAAAATCTTTGGTAGAGGCTTTCATTCATGTTTTACATGTTTGATCTAATCTTTTAACTTTCTTGTGATTACAGAGGGTGTACAGCTACTATGTCTGATAGACAAGGGCTTGGATGGCTGTAGATATCTACAGACCTATGGGGCCTGGGAGATGGCAGTCTGGCTGGCTAAGGTACATAACTTTTTGATTTTTTTGCAGTTTTATCATTTAAAAATTCATATGACTTTCATATGTTTTTGTTAGATGGATGAACTAAATCCATGTTATAAAAATAGGCATTTTATGTACGGGTACTTTTTATTAAAATTACAGGGTCATACTCCTTACCACATGTTATATAATATACCATTATTGGTAATAATACTTAATGTAACAATATACAAGTTTAAACATCATGATGTGTTATCAATGAAAGGCTCTTTAATTTTCAATAATGTTTTATGTGATGCCTGTATTGTGTACAGGATTTAAATGCTAATTATTTAAGTCATTTATCTTTCGTTGATGTTCTCAAAACCTTCCATGTCCATTTATCTGGGGCTTTATGTATTATACAAATCATTTTCCTGATGTCTATAAAGTACATGTAGCTTATGTCTTTAAAATGTAACTGCACCATTGCCATGCATTCGGACGTTGCAATTTATGGTTACTAATAAGGGAGTNACACATGTATGTTGATTTTTGCATTTAATGTTTGGATTTTTTTATCTAGGGGTCGACCCATGCAATGTAATTTGAAATGTTACATGATGTATTTTGGTGTTTACAAATATAAATTATTATTACATAAGTATTTCGGTTTTAACCGGTATGAATCTGGTATGTTTCCCCAGTAGATGCGTATTGCTTCTTTGTGATAAAGCAGAAATTACTTTTCAAAACTTGTCACATTGTCATCTTTTTTAATTATATTCCATTTACCAAAGTAAGTTGAAGGATGCATCTTGTTACTACTGCAATAAACTTATATAAGATTGGAATACACCAATTTGGCTTGGAGTCTGCCCCCCCCCCTAAAAATGCCATCTGAAATTCACCAATCATGATTCATTATTTGTACATATATTCTATTTTTTTATCCGTCTGTGTAACTTGTTTTCCCGTAAGGGAACCACTGAGCTGTCATTAAACTTTGTCATTTTCTATCAATGTCTGTAAACTTATATACAAGTATAATATTTTGCTAAAAAAAAATTATTACATTGTTTTGATAAAGGCATAATGCCGAAACGTTAAATTAAAGGAGTACAATCAGAGATTAATTATTATTCAATATCAATAATAATTCAATTGAGCTTAAAAAAAATAGCTAGAATTCTACTGATCATGGTTTTTAGCTTGTCTGTTTTCGAAGAAAACCCGAGGTATTGTCATAGCCTGCTCGTCCGTCGTCCTCGGCATCCGAAAACGTTAACATTGGCCATAACTTTTTCAATATTGAAGATAGCAACTTGATATTTGTCATGCATGTGTATCTCATGGAGCTGCACATTTTGAGTGGTATAAGGTCAAGGTCATCCTTCAAGGTCAAAGGTCAAAAAAACGTTGTTTTTTTTTTGTTTTTTTTTTATATGTGTATCTCATGTACATTTTGAGTGGTGAAAAGGTTAGGGTCATCCTTCAAGGTCAAAGGTCAAAAAAACAAAATCCATGAACCCACAGCCGAGCGTTGGAACCCGCTTTGCAGTGCTCTTGTTTTATTTGTACTAGTTTGTTCTTTGATCATCTGTCTGTGTTACTTGTTTTCCCATTAAAAAACCACTGGGCCTTCATTAAACTTTGTCATGTTCTATCAATGTCTGCTTGCAGGTTCCTTGATTGAAGCAGTGTTCCTAGAGTATGCTAGGCAGCTGTCCAATCTCGGCCACAAACAGTCAGCCGTCTATTACTGCGGTCTTGCTGGTCAAAAGGGGCAACAGCTCTGCCAGGAAATAGAAATCCTTTATGATTGAAGATGGACTGATTATTATTCTTCCACTGGTATAAGGACCCATAATATTCAATGCATATACTTTTATTTTAATTGTGTTTCAAACATATATGTTTTCTGTACTTTGGAAAAGTGATCTTCATTCACAAATTATTCCGCAAAACTTCTCTTTGAAATTATATTGTATTATTGACTTATAAATTAACTCATTACATGCATGCTTCTGTATATGTTATATTATAATATAACTGACACTTGACAAGTTCTTTATTTCATTTTTGGTAATGGCTGTAATGCTTGTAAATATGTGTTTGTTATTTGTGCAAAGGCCCATCATATACAAGAACATCTTTTTAAATGAGTAGATTCATGATAAAAACTACCATAATATTTCATGACTTACTTTGTTGACAATTGTATTTTGTTTGGTTATTTCTGTTATTGATTACAGTTGTTACTGATTGAGAGACATGATGCTTTACATTCTTAACCAGCCCTAATACTGGTAGCGGCATACAAGAAATGTGATTTTGTGTATTTTTAATATAATTATTGTTTCTTTTTAGCATACTTTAAAGGGACTTGTTTACAGATTTTGGCATGCTTTGAAGTTTGTCATTTAATGCTTTTAATTGATTAATGTAAACATCGGAACTGTTGAGCTTTAGAATAAAACAAGAATAAAAATAAAGAAAGAGAAAGTAAACCTCACTGGGGCTCAAATCACTGACCATTGGAGTAAAAGTCACACCTCAACCACTCCGCCATCTGTGCTGCTATAAAGATTGAAGTATTTTTTACTTTATTTACGCAATCCTCGTATTGTCACAAAATACATGTATAATGATAGCAACAGAACTCTCCAAATTATTCAATCTTTTCGCGATTGAAACGCTTTATAATTGTATCAATTTCGAATGATGATTAGTCATAAACAAAAATGTATTTTCAGTATAAGTCTCTGTCATTAATAACAAAATTTTAAAAAAATTGAAGTTTTGACACTTTGTGAACAAGTCCCTTTAAGAATGAGTAGCCACATTTGATTGTTACATATATGCCAGTGTGGTTGCACTGACAATAGATATGGACTGAATAAACAATAATTTATCTTTTTTTGATCGGTGAATGTTTTGAAAATATTTATTGACATGTCTACATTGATGTTTATCTCCAGTAAATGATTAAATTGTTTTGACAAACATTCCGCAGATATGAATATGTTACAGGTTTTAATTGCAAGTCACTTATATGAGGGACCATGCGATAAAAATGATTATTTGTGTTCAGTGTTTACACCATATTGTTATAACATATTTAATATGTTTTGCATGAATTGAAGAGGCTTTTAATGTTGATCAAACACTTGATGTATTTAATATATTTTCAAATGGTATCAATATTGTATGACTTAACTTGTTATTTCTGTTATTTAAAAAAAATATTATATTCTTCTGCTTCAAAAGTCGGTGGATAATAAAGTGCAATAACATAAGCAAGATTTGAGTTTGTTAAATTACTTATAATCATGCGAAATATTATGCAGCATATAATCTACACATGCTTAAAGTTATATAACCACACAAATGTGTCGACTCTTGTGATAGCGCGATTTATCTTATGAAGAGATTTGAATTGTTCAAATAAAGAGATGCATTCAGCGTAGACAAGCATGTCCAGCATATGTATTGTATATCTAAAACGTAACATATCTGTAAACAGACAGTGTGCAATATGTACTTGTATTTACATGTCTTTGGTCATATAAACACTCATTTGTGAGACTATGCACAGCTTTTTAGCTTTGACAATGCCTATACCAAGTTTGAATCTGTGTAACGTTCGTCCAAAAACCAGGTCACCAGATCGATTCTTTAACAACAAAACATGTTACCACTCTAGAGGCCAAATTGATGACTCAGTCTTGACGAAACTTGGTCAGCTTTTTTTTTTTTTTTTTTTTTTTTTTTTTTACCACA
>VMBQ01008486.1:0-37220 GCA_007657795.1 Dreissena rostriformis
TTGTAAAACATTTACTTTATTGGTGTATACGACAGTTATGTCAATTACTTGAGTTTGGAGAAATTATTGCAATGGACAACTGTGTGTAGGTCGCTTACAGTCAGACCTAGCTTGGGATTGAATTTGCGTCAAGTAACTGTTTGTAGAAAATAGAAATGGTTACCACTCAATAACTTTTGGATGATGGTTTACACTAAAACATTGGTTAGTTCATATATTATGCATAACTAGCTTGTGATTGAAGAAGGGCTAGATGGGTTAAAGTCAATGTCAAGGTCACTGTTATTAGAAATAGAACAACGGTTTCCGCAAGACTCGCAATTCTTGATACATTCAAACATTCATGTATCAACTAAAATGTATAGTCTAAACACTTAACAATGCCAAATTCAATGTAAATCAATTCTCTGTCTAAAAGCAAGACCGTTTTCTAGTTACTCTTGCTTCTGGATAAACCATTTTCCATGAGGATCACGAAAAGTTCCTTATCTTCAGCCTACGTGGTATTTTAAAATATTTAAAGCAAAATTGCTCTTAATAACGTTTCGTCTTTAACCGAAGGCTCAGAGCTTTCATATATATTATTTACGACGATATGACAAGTCCTTTTCAAAGAGTTTTTTAATGATGCATGGATAAACATAAGCCTAGATAAGTCTTTTAGCTCACCTGTCACGAAGTAACATGGTGAGCTTATGTGATCGTGTGATGTCCGGCGTCCGTCGTGCGTGCGTGCGTCAACAATTTGTTTGTGTAGACAGTAGAGGTCACAGTTTTCATCCAAGCTTTATGAAATATGGTCAGAATGTTTATCTTGATTAAATCTGGGTTGGGATTGTATTTGGGTCATCTGGGGTCAGAAACTAGGTCACTAGGTCAAATCATAGAAAAACCTTGTTTAATATACCATGAAGTGTTTGGCATATTAAAAAAGCTAGCTGACTATGGAATCACTGGATACTGTTTCCACTACCTCAAAGCTTTCCTAGAGGGTCGCAAAATCCAGGTCGAGGTCGATGGGGAGTTATCAGAGGTAGCCATAACTGACCGCGGCACCCCCCACGGGTCCGTAATATCCCCGACACCTGATGCCGTAAAAGACTCAGGAATGGTTATCTCCCAGTTTGCTGATGATTCAGGCATTTGGTTAAAGGGGTCTAATATGTCACACCTGCAACAGAGGGCTCAAGCAGGCTTAGACTCTATGGAAATGGGCAATTGAATGGGGATTCAAAATTTATCCAACCAAAACAGTAGGAGTATTATTTGGCGACCAAAAGCGGCACTCTTTGGACTTAACTTTAGGCGGCACCAAAATTATCTTTGAAAAAGTGGTGCCATTTCGAAGTATGTACCGAGATAAACAACTTCATTCACCACTTTAAATATTTGGCAGACGGGTGCGAAAGGGACCTAAATTTAATGAGAATGTTAAGAGGCACAGGTTTCGGATCAGATAAAAATAGCCTCTTAGCTCTCTACAAGTCCCTTATACGTCCAAAGCTAGATTATGGAGCCCAAATCTATGCATGTGCAACGCCAAATGCCCTAAAAATGGTTGATGCCATTCAACACAAGGCACTTAGGATAGCTCTGCGGGCTCTGAATTGCACACCGGGTGCATTGCTTGAGGAGGAGGCCGGTGTGCTACCCTTAGAATTACGGCGTAAACAGCAATCCCTTAACTACTGGGCCAGGCCTAAATCTCGACATGGTTCAAACCCTGTAAACAAACTTATCGGGACCGGCACATTCATCAAGGGGAAAATACTGAAGGGTAAGCATATTGCCCATCCATTTGGTGCGAGTATTAAGACCCTTGTTGAGAGTGCTGGCCTCGACAAGTTACCTGTAGCAGACCTGAGGCCCTCCAAGACCCCCCTCCCGGACGCTTGGACCCATTGATGTTGACCTATCACTCTCTGATAAAATAACGAAAACTGACTTGCCACAACTCATCAAGTCAGAAGCTCTCTCACTCATAGACAATAAGTATGCTGAGCATCTAAAAATCTATACAGACGGCTCCAAATGCCCTAACTCTGGTTTGGTAGCCAACTCTTTTGTTATTCCTTCCAAAAATATTACCAAAACGCACAGGCTCAGCAACAATCTCTCTATTTTTACAGCAGAACTTTTGGCAATTAAATACTCTTTGTGCTGGATATTGGTCAATAAACCTACTAAAGCTGCTATTCTATCAGACTCACTGTCATCTCTTGAGTCTATAAAAAACAGGAATAGCAAATCTAGGCCTGATATTTTATCAAACATTTTGGAACTCCATCAACAGTGCCTAGATAAAGATTTAAAAGTCACATTAGTATGGTGTCCAGCACATGTCAACATTATTGGGAATGAGCAGGCTGACAGGGAGGCTAAGGAGGGCCTCATGAGAGGGGCCGTATATTCTGGGGAACCCCTGGCGCCTACCGAGATCTACTCCCTGGCAAAGAAATGTGTCGTGGGTGAGTGGAATCTCCGGACTGACAATTTGGCTTCCCGAAGACATATTTTTACCAGACCCGTGAAAACCCTCAGGCCGCCTGACAAATACTCAGCAAGCATTGTGCTTGACAGAGCCATCACTCGCCTGAGGATGGGAACCACTCTCTTACCCGGTGGTGCGGGAAAGTATGTCCTCGGGCTTGACCCTGCATGTCCTAGGTGCCTAGAATCCCTCACTGCACCCCACATGCTGCTACATTGCCATAACTATCAGGCGCAGAGAGACCAGCTCCAAGCTGCATTGCACTCCCATTTATAACCTTTCCAACGTGCTAGACCCCAAGGGAGCAGCAAGGGGCCCGGTATTCTCTGCCCTTGCCAAATATCTACTAGACTGTCCGATAACTGACAAAATCTATGTCATTATGGGAGGGAGAGCAGCCAACACCCACTTATTTCTTACAGTCATGTGACTGTTTTCTTTTAACATTTGTAGAAATCTGATATAAATTTGACATAGTTTTATTATAACTGTGTTGTGTTTATATAACTTTAACACAACATTGTTTTATGTTTTTGAGGGGATTATTGTTCCACCCCGGCCTTTCTAAGTCAGGCCAATGGCATTGACCTGATATTATTTATTTTAAAACATGTTTAGTTAGTATAACGTTAGTTCGCCCTATACATCTTTCAGTGTCTTAAAATACCCATATTTTATTGCAGTTTTTAATTAAAGAAAGGACCAGGACGTCCAGTATCCTGGGTTTGTTGGCTGCATTGCACCCCCTCTCTTCCCCTATGACACCCCCTCATCCCCTACAAACTCGAAGAACCATGTCGGACTGGAGTGCACGGTGCAGGGTCATATACCTTGCGATACCCTATGTTTTGCTCTATTCAGAGTAATACCAACTTGTTGGTGTTATTTTTCTCTATATTTTAAGTTTTATTGAACTGATTGAGCCTCTTGTGGGTTTATTACCCTATATTATAGCATAATTTGATCTTTTCTAGTCCTTTACATATTTTACTGGATTGTCCCAGTATAATAACTATCAAATTATCTTGTAATACCAACATTTTGGTGTTCCTGTCACATTATTTTAAGTTTTATTCAATGAATAGAGCATCTTGTATGTTTTATACTATGTATTATAGTATAATTTGAACCTTTTAGTCCATTTTCATATGTAACTGACTTATTTCAGTATTACAACTATCATCTTGTCTTAATTTTTTAATTTTCATGTTCATTTGTACTTTTAAATAGAATCCAAAGACTGTGCACTCCACTGGTCCAGGGGAAAAAACTATCCTAAAATTACCAAACCATCCAATTATCTCCCTTACACCACTTTTTGTAAGTACCCCTGTTGGCTCCCCCGCTTACACTACCAAAACCCCCACTTTTTAACCCCCCAGGGTGGCAACTTGTGTTTTATCTATAAATTAATGCACGTAGTGTTGTATATAATGTTTATAAGTTAATCTCATGTATTAACTTAATTGTTTTGTCTCCTTTTAACTGTACAGTACATTGTTTTACTGATTAATTTGTATGTGGCCCTATTAAGGTGACCGTTTGGCGACAAATTATTCATTACCCCTACTTTGTAAATATTATTTTTAACTTTCCTTTTAGATATTGTCATAACGCCACCCTGGGAGGTCATCTCTTCTCCATAGCCCAATATCCTTTAAGGTTCTATACAGACAGGGTCTTAGGTTGCAAGAGTTCAAAATTAGCTCTCACACTCAAATATATTCCAGAATACAATAAAATTGCAATTATACAACATATTTTCACATAAATGTGCAATCCTTTTATAACATTTTTTTTTAAACATAAAAAACAGCAAAGTACTCTAAATAAGCAATAGAACAATAACATCTTCATAATAATAATAATAATAATAATAATAATAATATTAATAATACTTATACAGACATTCATTAATATAGTGCAATACATGTGTTTCTTCCATTTTTCCATTTCCATATTCTTTATATAAAATTCATTCCTTTAAAAGTGCAATAATGTTTACATTCTATAAAATTAGCCGTGGGAACTAGGCCATGACGTCATCAAGTCTAGCAATGCGGTTTTTTCATTGGCGGATGAAGAAAACTGCGCTGATTGACATGATGTCAACCCCATTTAGCAGTAGGGGAAAACCCGTATTTACCGAAACTGCCCGTACAGTAAGCGTATATACCGGTAACGTTTTTAAACAGTTTAGTAATACGTAAATGCGATATTAGATATGCACAGTTTTTTATTATCGAGTTTATTAGCGTTTATAACGCTTTTCTAACATTTTAGTTAAATGTAAAGATATTTTTTAAATAATTAGATTTTTATTCAAGCGACGCACCTACTCTGTAAAGTCGTCCTATGTATATATGGTTCAGCCCAGTAAAATCGGGCTGACCACATGGCTTTTAACTGGCTTTTTACAGCAAAGTATTGATGCTAAGCAGAGTGCTCGGACATTGGTTTTATAACCGTAATTTCCGAGGGTAAATAAACCAATATCAGATCAGACAATAGAGGTCACAGTTTTCATCCAATCTTTATGAAATTTGGTCAAAATGTTTATCTTGATGAAATTTGGGTTGGGTCACTAGGTCATATCATAGAAAAAAAAAGTTTAATATACCATGAAGTGTATTGTTCAAACAAGGGAAACCACTAATGCATGTACTTTTTCTAAATAAGTGTTACAGCATTTGTGTCCCTTGTAATTTATTTAAATTTTACCAAATATAATGCTTACTGCATTTTTGTAATGCATTGTATCAATAAACCTCGGGCAAACAATGCAATTAAGGTTGCATTATCTCTACTAAGTTTTGAATCTGGTTAAAGTGAAAAGTTCTTTCACCTTAAATTGTTGCATATCTTAGATACTCAGGTGGAAATGGTTTTGCATCATGACCAGTGAGGAGCGGTTTGTTGGCTATAGGAAGTTTCTCAACAGGAGATTATACCACATTGCTTATTATGTAACTTGGTCAGAACATTAACATTTTGTGAGTTATGGATCCTGTCAATGAAAAACATGGACGCCATTAGGCAGGCCAATTTTTTTATGTGACATTATTAAAACAACTTGTACCCACTCATCCTGAAACTTTCTCAGAGCATTAAACAATTATATGAGCCTTGTTCTGTGAAAAGGGGGTTTAATGCATGTACGTAAAGTAAGCAATGAACAAGGCCTTGTAAAAAAAGGTGAGCGAACTAGGGCCATCTTGGCCCTCTTGTTAAGCAACTAAGTTACCTTTTGCATCGTGTCACCCGGGCTATCGCCGTCTTCCCCTAACCGGTGACGACCTCTCCAAAACAAACAAGAACAACGTAATCGGAAACAAACTTACTTGATTAATCGCGGCGTTTCCCATCATTATGGTTATATGAAATATATCTATGAATGAAAGCGTCACAGTTCAACGAGCTCGACACCACTGAAGTGTTATTTTTTCCATACCGCGGGGTTTCGTATGTATCTTTGTATAAACTAAATGCTTAACAAGTCGAATATCTAATTATACCCTTTTACATGTCTACATTTTCATCGGTACAAAACCAGAATCCCGACTAAAATAAACAAACCTTTTTTATGCAAACCACCAAGATTACATCTTTGCGTAAGCAAGTAGTCACATGCATTGTTGGATTTGCTTTAAGGTCCTGTTAATACAAACATACAGTTATAAATCTGTGAACAAAATCAATTTTGTAAAATTTAACCTTCAAAATATAATATTTTTCTAACATATGAGAGTCAAACCCAATCAATCGAAAATGTTTGGACTGGATTGGATTAGGACCCAATTGTACTATAAGATAAGCAAAGCAAGCGCTGCTAGCCTTATAGTAGAAACTCCTATGTATTTGATAATCTAAAGTGAGCACCATATGGCCTCCGGAACCTCTTATGTATACATGGCGTAAAATAATTATGCGTTTCTGTCCTGTTTACAGGTCGCCATTAAATCGTTTCATGCTAATGAAATAAGGTGCTGGATGGATTTGAATGATACAGGCCATGTCCCCAAACTGTATTTAATAAAACTAGAAGAGAACGTTGTGGTAATTCACATGGAGGCCCTGGAACCAGGTATCTTTCAACTATCAATATCATTTTTAACCGCATTGAAACATTCTATTTATTCAACTCTGCATATATTTGGTAAATCTGTTTTGCTAAAGGGAGCAACAATGAATATAATCTCCGTGTGTGTATTGCGTGTGCATTTTATTTTTCAGCCATAAAATTCAGCGAAATAATCGGGGGGCATCTATCAACATTAGCAGGTCAGAAGAATCTGGCGAAACCTTTCTCAATGTATCTTTTGAAAGGTGCTCTAGAAGCCGTCAACCGCATCCACAAGGCCGGATGGGCGCACGGCGATGTTTCAGGTATTTTGATAAATGTTAGCGCACACTCGAATTATGCGTAGGTATAATGTGTCGCGTTCTGAGAAAACTGGACAAAATGCATGTGCGTAAAGTGTCATCCCAGATTAGCCTGTGCAGTTTGCACATTCTAATCAGGGACGACAATTTCCGCTTTTATGGAATGTTTCGTTTTAATGATGTCTCTTCTTAGCGAAAATCCAGTTTAGGCGGAAAGTGTCGTCCCTCAAACACGACTCAAATGTCTTTAGTCCGACCGCGATAAGATCATCATTGTACGTTTATTTCCTAAAAAACGTCTCAGCAAATGTCACCTTAACAACTCCGTTTGAGCTTTAGCGATTTAACATTTATGTGGAATAAACTTCTTAGTCACCAACACAATTAAAAGCATCAAGCAATCGATCCGTCCGCCCAATTCTACGTCTCGAAAACTTTACCAATCTGCAACGTAATAACTTTATAATTCAACAGTCGAACACAAACCCGTAAGTGGTCCACTTTCTTAGGGAAAAACGCTTGCCAAAATGCATTTTGTCCGGGCTATAACTTCATGATTTATCGGACAATAGATTACGGACTTTGCACACAAGTGCACGGTTTTAGAGTGCATTACACACGCAATACCTGTGTCAATAACATCAAGGTCAAGTTCTCACTAACATGTCAAAGTTTAATTATAGTAATACAACTTTTTTGTATTTAATATTTGATAAGTAAATAATAAGCATTCAAATGTAATGTCAATTTTGGTGACATTAAATTGTCTGTGTCAAAACAAATGTTGAGCATCGATATACCATTTGACATATTTTGGTTACGATTGCGTTTTGATTAGTTTATATTTACTGAGTAGTCTTCAACTTGGCTGCAGGTAGTTGTTGGAAATTTGTTAAATTATATACCGTTAAAATGTTATCGCCGCCCATATCGGTTCAAATCTAGGAATGGTAGACTTGTGGACATGGTTTTGAAAGATTCATTATTGCTTGAAATTGACACTAATAAGAAGCCGTAATCGTTATCCATTAAGTGTTCACACTTGGGATGTGGACGTGATAGAAACCTTATTCGTCTTTCAAATGTTATCAAACGTGTTTAACAATCCAATAGCAGATAACGTTGAAGCCCTCGGTTTAATAGCGACAAAGGTGTGCCAGTATATACCAACGCCTTGTAATTAACTATACATTCAAGAACATGAGCTACTGTGTTATCGCTACTTTGATCTCAAAATAAAAGCACAATTGCCATTTCCCATATAAGTATACACAATTATTTATCAGGTAAACATCCTCAAAACACTCCGATGTTTGTTTGATGTTGTTTTTAAGAAAATAAAGTGAATACGATTGTTCATTTATAAGATTTTAATACATGTACAAAATTTCATCAAAATATATTTAAAGGGTCAAACGTGGCAAAAATATGTTTGTGCAAGAGGTCACCTTTGATATCTGTGCAATGCAATTGGTGATCCTCTTTTCTGGCAAATTAACTTTTATTTTAATTGTATTAGACTTAACCTGTCTACGCTGGGACATAGCCGCATTCGGGATTTTAGCACCATGCCAGTTGAACCCTGTGTCCTTATGTTCCGATTGTTTAATGTCAAGGTTATGTATATATTGTAAGGTAAATGAATGCAAATATGGAATCATACGTCTTTTTTTTACAATTGGGGCAGTATGCTTGCATAACGGACTATATGCTGTAGGTGGCAATTTACTGCTTGACAGCGACTTGGAGGTTAAAACCATAGACTTTGGGTCTTCGCATGAATTGGTGTCCGACAATGGTCCGCTGGATATTGACAACGTGCAAGAGGATATTTTACAATTGCTAACATTAGTGATCCAGCTATATACCGGAAAGACCTATATAGATAAGGACGACATGATGAAAAAATACAGGGAAGAAATCGAAGAGGTGAGTATTAATGTATACACATATCGTTCGTAATATTAAATTGCAAACTTTCCTGAGACAGTTTCGTAAAACCCTCATAAGTGAGTCACGAATCGTTAGTCAACACCATCGTTTTTAAAAAGAATTGTTCACAGATTATCGTGTTTGTAAAAAATGTCATTTAATGTATTTACCTACAAATATATACTATAATGATTATTCGGAAATAATTATAATGTGATTTTTCTGGGATTCGCACCCGCGAACGTCTGGAGTAAAACATAGTTGTTACCACTGGGCCATTGAACGTTTAATATAAAGCTCGCATTTTAATTTCTATATTAGTAATTATACAAGTATTTTATAAATAATCGATTATTACGTTACAAACGCTTTATTATTTCACCAATGTTAATTGAGTATTACACATCATTTAACCGAATTTACTTTTTTAATCTATGTCAATTGTTTTAAAAGTTGTCATTTTGTCAAACTGTAAACAAGCCCCTTTAAATATAAATATATGACAATCTCAGCGGGCCGCAACATGTAAGTGATACAGTCTCCAGATAGATATAAATATAAACGCGAACACAGAACTAATGATTTTATTGTTGTTCTCTGAAGGTGTGTGTAGGTGTAATTGATTTTACGAAACTTACTGTAGTGGTCCACTAAAAAGTTTCTGCAAATAATCAGTCGTTAAAACTAACCACCCCCCGGGAGCTGAAGTTGAAGTATTCTTAACGATCGAACACATTTGGTTATTTTCTGCTCTCGGATACAGAACATCACATATTTGAGCGATATTGTTTCGTAGTGCCCATCTTGTTAATTCAGATCACTCAAAGTGAGCGATATTATTGATATAACGCGATACAATACGCAGCCGACGACCATCTAGTATTGGTAACTTATTTATCTTACAGCATGCTGAGTACCCACTGAGTAAATTAGACCGTACTGAAATGGCTGAATTTGTGGACTTAGTTATGGCGATTGTTCATCCTGACGAAGTGGAACAATTGAAGGCGCTTGCAGAAAAGAAGCTTGGAGAAGGTGATGTTTTTTTTTCTTGGACAAGTACTCTTATTCACCAACCAATTCGTTGACTTTAGTCTAAACATGAAGAATTTTATTTAAACTTACATGTTAAATTGTATAATATTGTTATAAAATTACATTCAACTCCCCTCATTCTTCATTTAGACAATTTATTTTGGACATAAACACTATTTTTTGACTATGTATATTGAACAACTGAACGTATATTTCATGGTTTCAAGTCTATTTTGTATTCTTAATTCTAAACATGGGTTGGGGAATATTGGCATAGGGGACATTAGGGGCGTTAAAGTCGTCGGGGGATGTGTGAATGGTTGTGTGTATTGATGATTAATTGATTTGTAAATAGGTGGATGTGTGGATGGATACGTAGATGGTAATATAACTGGATAATTGATTGATGTATATATAGATGGATGGATGGATATATGGATGTGTATGTGTGGATGGATAGATGGATTGTTATATGGATGGATAATTGATTGATGTTTCTATAGATAGATGGGAGAATGGATGTATTGATGGATGGATGAATGTGGAATATAGATGGATTGATTGTTATATGAATGGATAATTCATTGGTGTATTTATGGATAGATGGATGGATGAATTGTTGGATGGATGCTGAAGTTAGCTAGATTGATAAATAAATGGATGGTTACGTGCGAGGATGATTAGTTTTTATGAAGTATTTTTGCACCAAGAAGCATCGAACATAATGGTAATACAACTTATAAACAGGATATTAACATATAAAACCTAATGCGTAAGATTTCTCTATTTTTATGTCCAGTGCTGTCCATTTTATGGTTGAATACGGATGTCAATATAAAATATTTGCACACATGACATCTTCTTTATGAATAACATGCAACTTTACATGCTTTATTTGAAGAAATAACAACAACAAAAAAACACGTTTCATGGATGTGAGGATAGACAGATGGATGTGACCTTGAAACGATATATGGATGTATTGCTGTGTGGATTTATGTATATATGGATAAATGGATGTGATCTTGAATAGATATATGGATATATTGATGTGTGGATTGATGTATGGATGGATAGATGAATGTGATCTTGAAAAGATATATGGATATATTGCTGTGTGGATTTATGTATGGATTGATAGATGTATGTGATCTTGAATAGATATATGGATATATTGATGTGTGGATTTATGTATGGATTGATAGATAGATGTGATCTTGAATAGATATATGGATATATTGATGTGTGGATTTATGTATGGATTGATAGATGAATGTGATCTTGAATAGATATATGGATATATTGATGTGTGGATTGATGAATTGATGGATAGATTAATGTGTGTATATTTAGATTGATGGATCAGTGTGGGGATGGATACATTAATGGAAGACCAGTCCACATCTTTTTTCAGCGCTTAAAGAATCAGGTCTTCCATTATCCTCGATGCTGAAAAAAGTGGCTGCTATATTATTCCCTGAGATAGGTGTTTACCTCCACGAACGGGTAAGGAATATAACCTCACAATTTAACAGCCCGTCATACAATTAAAAATGAAATGCGGCAATAAGCGTAGAAGTGTATGTAATGAAACAACAGTTTGATTTTCAAGAATGCGTGATACCTTTATCTTAACTGTTTATGTTTCACGATGGAATTTCATAATACATGTCTTATAACACATTCTTATGGTTTATGTTTGTATGAGATCGTTTATTTAGAGTTCCTTCGTCATTGTAGGGAAATCTTCAAGATCATCATGATCCCAAGAAAAGTATGGATGCCTCGACAGAACAAAGCTTCCCTGAAGAAAATGTCTTCGTACCCAATGAGAAACTGGACCAAATCATCAAATTATTTGGCGTTATTAAAATGGAGTAGATATGTTTGCTACATCTCCCTTCCTTATTATTAAACATATAATCTCTCTTCTTCCCTTCTATCTTTACTCAACTTTATAGCATCGTCTCAAAACATTATTTTCTGGTAACTATATTAAGCATAAGCACATTGATTTTAAAGCAAATACCTACATAATTGTTATTGAAAACCTAAATAAATTGTATGTACATTAAAAGTGAATATATATAATTCACAAGTATATATTACTGACCAAATCCATTATGTTTCCTCGTATATGTAATAATTTCGTAATTGAGATTTTTGTTGAAATGTGATATTTTAAAAGTATTCAGTGTAATAACAGGTACTGAAGTATCAGATACAAAACGTATTTTATTGTTTAAGTATTGTTGTCTTCGTTTATGCACACCTTGTGTCCGATACATATGTTTTGTTTTATAAAACATTACAAAAATGTCATGACATTGAATTCATTATGTGTCAATAAAGTAATTATGTGGGATGATATCTTGTTTGTATTTGTTTGATAATATTTACATTGTGTAAATGGTCACTTTATTTTTTCCATGGTATATATATATATATATATGACGTACATATCGATGTGTGCATATACACGTTTAAGTATTTCGATTAATGTTGTTTAAGAAACTCAACCATTTTATTTTAAGAGCTTGGATAATTTCTAGTGAAATTTAGAATATAATATATTAATAATATATGTTTTAA
The DNA here is from genome assembly GCA_007657795.1 of Dreissena rostriformis. Lineage (NCBI taxonomy): Eukaryota > Metazoa > Mollusca > Bivalvia > Myida > Dreissenidae > Dreissena > Dreissena rostriformis. The sequence goes on from VMBQ01008486.1 coordinate 12,434, forward strand.
TTGTACGCGTATTTAACTATAGAACACTGCGTAAAAATACAGCCGTGTTCTGCAACAATACCTGCAACAGTTGAGCAAAATGATAAGTAAAATAATTGTATTGCAAAACAAACACAATAACCTAGTTAAACATGTTTGACATAAAGCTGAATGTTGATGTATATGACAACACATTATCAGATAATATATACACATGGTGGAGAAAATAAAATAAAATGTATATTGCAACTTAAACACGAATACATCTGTAACAATACTGCGTATGGTTCATCGCAGGGGAGATTAATATGCTTGAAGTGTACTTATAAAGAAATACACGATTGCCGCCCTTGTGACGAAAAATATTTTCCAGAGTTGAAACCCATATATAAGTATGAACAAAAACAACTACGCGTGTGCATGTAATATATTTATTTGCTAGACAAGAATGCATACACAACGGATAAATATATACATGTTAATGAAATAAAAATATCAATGCTAACCCAAAGGCACGTTTTATAAATGAAACATAAACACAACACATGAAGTAAACTAAATAGAAATGGTATATTTGTATAATACAATATATAAAATAAATTAAAAAAAATAATTTATGATTCAAGCCAAATGTGAACTTGTTTTCTGTTTTTTAATGAAGATTTACCTTTTTTCACACGTATACCAATCGAAAAAGTAATATTGTTCTTTACGCCAATTTATGCTATCTGCATTTCTTAATAATGTCTTTAGAAAATTATATTACTAATATATGTATAAGTCTGAAGAGATTGTAAACAAAAAAAGTTTTCCTTAAACTTAAAGAGATAGATATATTCGAACAAAAAATTTGAAATGCAACTATGCGTAATTAAAGTCTGAAATCTTCTTATATTTATATTTACAGTCTAAAACAAATACATTGTTTACATGGTAACCATAGACACGCGAAGTATTTGTTGTTACCTCTAAACATTTAATTAATACGGTTAATCCGTAAAGGTTTAGTATAATATACGGCGGAATTTACATGTGTTGAAGTTTATTCTTTCGCTAACATGCGAAAGAGCTAGTTTAAACAAAGTATATACATATAAGACTTATTTGTTCTTTTATTAAGCTTAATTAAGAATGTTGTGTTAAAATACGGCCGTGTCCTGCAACAATACCTGCAACAGTTGAGCAAAAAGACTTTTTAGTAAAATAATTGTATTGAAAAAGAAAACACAATACCCTTGTTAGACATGTTTGACAAAAAGCTACATGTAGATGTATGTGACAACACATTATCAGATAATATAAACACATGGTGGAGAAAATAAAATAAAATGTATATTGCAACTTAAACATGAATACAGCTGTAACAATACTTATTAATAGCGACCTTAATGATATATGTTACAATAATGACATCTTTATATATACATTCCATATAAAGAGATATTACAATAATAGAACAGTTACCAGGTAAAACGTGTTTTGCCATCTACCCTAGAGAAAAGAAAAAATCAAACTAGAAAAACGTTTTCATGAAATATATAATCGGACTTTATTTAAGTCAAGTGACAACTTTAACACTTAACCAGCAGAATGACTTTTCGTATGATTGACGATTTTAAAAGGCTTCTTGTATTGTTCTGCATAGCATTTATCTTTGAATAAAAAAGCTTAATATATAAATACACATTTATAGTCCATGCTAGATCGTACTTAAACTAAAAGCATTATAACATGAAGTGATCACGCTGTTTGTATTGTGTCTATGCTAAATTAATTTAACCTGCGTTTTTTGTTTGTGAGTTGTTATTACAATGAAACGTTATATCTCTCAACAATTTGCATATGCATTAAATAAAATACGTGCCGTTAAAAACGTTTTACATAGTGATACAAATATAAATTAAAACTATGTCATTTATGTATAGCCTTTATACCATAATTTTTGAAAATCAAAGAACACGGGGTTGTTGTGGTTGCTGTTAAGGTTTTTTGTTGTTGGTTTGTATACAGAAATATTCTTAAATTATGTATCTGTTCATGTAATTTTAAGTACAGACAGCACAGAAGCATATGTTACAATGCTTATAACATCAATCTTTGACTAGAATTACCATACGACGAATAAGATGAACACTATAACATATTGACGTGCAGAACCAAGATGCAAAATGCGCTGTTTGTAAAGACTATGATGTTAACGATGAAATGAATACATATTTACAGTTGGGACAATATTTTCTTAAGTATCCCTGTTATTTATGCGTGATCTCTGGAATGCACTCCACTCTGCGTTAATGAGCGTTGTTGATGCTATAGTTGTCACTACTTACAAATACAATCAACTTTCGTAAAAAGGATTTATTAAAAAAAAAAAACGATTGAAACATCATGTATTCCTGTTTGTTTTCTTTTTACAATGACTTCTGTCCATATTTTACACTATAATTAATTGCTACAAACAAACATTCTTCCGAGCTCAGCTTAACCAATAATTTGCAACCCTATGCGAAATTTTGAAACAAATTATAAATATTTGTTTCCTGGCACAGGCTTAACATCAGCATTACTAGCATCAAAAAAAACTCTGTGACGGAATTCGACTATGAAGAAGAAGTAATTTAATTATAAAAATAATCTATACAATGACTTCACATGCGCCGTGCGAAATCAGAATTCAAGACGACTTTTGGTCCATGCAGCAGTAGATGACGGAAGTGAGAAGGGCGCCCCCTGCCGCCCCGATAGCGGTCCAGAAGGACCAGCCGAAGCTGCCACTGGAGCTGATGTCCATCTGGAAGTCTATTTGCCATTCCTGGTTCGCCTTGATCCCAAAAACGACCACCGCCACGGCGATGCAGAGACCTGAAAAACGCATGCGCAGTGATTTGTTAAATGTGAAGTCATCAGTTGTTTGAATTATGAAATACGCATGAGCATTGATTTGTATAATTCTGAAGGCATCAGTTGTTAGAACTATGAAATACGGAAGCGCAGTGATTTGTATTAGTGTGACGTCATCGTTTGTTTGAATTATGAAATACCCATGGGCATTGATTTGTTTAATTGTGAAGGCATCAGTTGTTAGAACTATGAAATACGGAAGCGCAGTGATTTGTATTAGTGTAAAGTCTTCAGTTGTCTGAATTATGAAGTACACATGAACCGTGTCCATACAGCTCGACCCCAAACCTCCCTCTTCCACAACCCGCCCCAAATCCTCACACGTCCCTAAACACCAAACCTCTCTTCATCTAACCTAAACAACAGAGATCCCCATCGAATCAAATCCTTTCGAATCAAAACTCCTTGCCGCAACCCAATATACACACTTCACTTCGACCACCGCTCGACCCAATCATCTCGACCCTTACTCCATCGACCACAATTAATTCGACCGTAACTCCCTCAACCCAAAATCCTTCGACCTCACTACCTCGATCCTAACCACCTCGACCTCAAACCTCGATTTCTCTTAACCCCAGAATTATACGAATTTGTCGCTCTTATCCACATTTTCAACAAATAAATATTATATCATACATACATAACTGTTGTAAGAAAGACCAACACAAGACAAACAAACTGATACAATAATCTCGGTAGATGTTTGTAAAAATTAGTTTTTGTTTGTTGCTAATGTGTTAAACTGGAATAATCTCTATCTTCGACACATGTTCCTAAATTATGAATTATCCATGTTTAACCATATATCACGGCGGGTATAGGCTGACTGCAACTGCTTTAAACCTGGGCTGACTAGTAGCATGATATCTATGAATACATTATTGTCTTTTTGACACAATGAGAAACCCATATATTTGCTGATGAGGGTTACAACCGTTTGTAAAATGATTATTTATTTTTCATCAAGAAATACTCACAGATTGGCTGATTGGTCTACAGCTGTGGCTATACTGAGGACTGACCTTCTACAATGAGAACCCCACATATTTGCTGATTGGGCTACAACTGTGGCTATACTGAGGACTGACTTGCTACAATGAGAACTCCACAGATTGGCTGATTGGTCTTCAGTTGTGGCCATACTGAGGACTGACTTGCTACAATGAGAACCCCCCAGATTGGCTGATTGGTCTACAGCTGTGGCTATACTGAGGACTGACTAGCTACAATGAGAACCCCACAGATTGGGTGATTGGGGTACAGCTGTGGCCATAATGAGCACTGACTTGCGACAATTAGAACCCCACAGATTGGTCTACAGCTGTGGCTATACTGAGGACCGACTTGCTACAATGAGAACCCCACAGATTGGCTGATTGGTCTACAGCTGTGGCTATACTGAGGACTGACTTGCTACAATGAGAACCCCACTGATTGGCTGATTGGTATACAGCTGTGACTATACTGAGGAATGACTTGCTACAATGAGAACCCCGCAGATTGGCTGATTGACATTCAACTCTGGCTATACTGAGCACTGACTTGCTACAATGAGAACCCCAGAGATTTGCTGATTGGGCTACAACTGTGGCTATACTGAGGACTGACTTGCTACAATAACAACCCAACAGATTGGCTGATTGGTCTTCAACTGTTACTATACTGAGGACTGACTTGCTACATTGAGAACCCCACAGATTGGCTGATTGGTCTACGGCTGTGGCTTTACTGAGGACTGACTTGCTACAATGAGACCCAACAGATATGCTGATTGGTCTACACCTGTGGCTATACTTAGGACTGACTTGCTACAATGAGAACCCCACAGATTGGCTGATTGGTCTACATATGTGGCCATACTGAGGACTTACTTGCTACAATGAGAACCTCACATATTGGCTGATTGGTCTACAGCTGTGGCTATACTGAGGACTGACCTGCTACAATGCAAAAATCCACATATTGGCTGATTGGTCTACAACTGTGGCCATACTGAGCACTGAATTGCGACAATGAGGACCCCACATATTGGCTGATTGGTCTACAGCTGTGGCTATACTGAGGACTGACTTGCTACAAAGAGAACCCCACAAATTGGCTGATTGGTCTACAACTGTGGCTATGCTAAGGACTGACCTGCTACAATGAGAACCCCAGAGATATGCTGATTGGTCTACAACTGTGAATATACTGAGGACTGACTTGTTACAATAAGAGCCCCACAGATTGGCTGATTGGTCTACATCTGTGGCTATACTGAGGACTGACTTGCTACAATGATAACCCCACAGATTGGCTGATTGGTCTACAGCTGTGGCTATACTGAGGACTGACTTTCTACAATGAGAACCCCACATATTGGCTGATTGGTCTACAGCTGTGGCTATACTGAGGACTGACTTGCAACAATGAGAACCCCACAGATATGCTGATTGGTCTACAACTGCGGCTATACTGAGGACTGACTTGCTACAATGAAACCCAACATATTGGCTGATTGGTCTACAGCTGTGGCCATACTGAGGACTGACTTGCTAAAATGAGAACCCCACAGATTGGCTGATTAGTCTACAGCTGTGGCTATACTGAGGACTGACCTGCTACAATGAGAAATACACATATTGGCTGATTGGGCTACAACTGTGGCCATACTGAGCACTGACTTGTCACAATGAGGACCCCACAGATTGGCTGATTGGTCTATGGCTGTGGCTATACTGTGGACTGACTTGCTACAATGAGAACCACACAAATTAGCTGATTGGTCTACAACTGTGGCTATGCTGAGGACTGACCTGCTACAATTAGAACCCCACAGCTATGCTGATTGGTCTACAACTGTGGCTTTACTGAGGACTGACTTGTTACAATAAGAGCCCCACAGATTGGCTGATTGGTCTAAATCTGTGGCTAAACTGAGGACTGACTTGCTACAATGATAACCCCACAGATTGGCTAATTGGTCTACAGCTGTGGCTATACTGAGGACTGACTTGCTGAAATGAGAACCCCAAAGATTGGCTGATTGGTCCGCAGCTGTGTCCAAACTGAGGACTGACTTGCTACAGTGAGAACCCCAAAGATTTTCTGATTGGTCTACAACTGTGGCTATACTGAGGACTGACTAGCTACAAGGAGAACCCCACAGATTGGCTGATATGGCTACAACTGTCGCTATACTGAGGACTGACTTGCTACAATGAGAACCCCACTGATTGGCTGATTGGTATACAGCTGTGACTATACTGAGGACTGACTTGCTACAATGAGAACCCCACATATTGGCTGATTGACATGCAACTGTGGCTATACTGAGCACTGACTTGCTACAATGAGAACCCCACAGATTGGCTGATTGACATACAACTGTTGCTATACTGAGCACTGACTTGCTACAATGAGGACCCCACTGATTGACTGATTGGTATACAGCTGTGACTATACTGAGGACTGACTTGCTACGATGAGAACCCCACAGATTGGCTGATTGACATACAACTGTGGCTATACTGAGCACTGACTTGCTACAATGAGAACCCCACTGATTGGCTGATTGGTAAACAGCTGTGACTATACTGAGGACTGACTTGCTACAATGAGAACCCAACAGATTGGCTGATTGACATACAACTGTGGCTATACTGAGCACTGACTTGCTACAATTAGAACCCACAGATTTGCTGATTTGGCTACAACTGTGGCATTACTGTGGACTGACTTGCTACAATGAGAACCCCACTGATTGGCTGATTGGTATACAGCTGTGACTATACTGAAGACTGACTCGCTACAATGAGAACTCCACAGATTGGCTGATTGACATACAACTGTGGCTATACCGAGCACTGACTTGCTACAATGAGAACCCCACAGATTTGCTGATTTGGCTACAACTGTGGCTATACTGAGGACTGACTTGCTACAATGAGAACCCCACAGATTGGCTGATTGGTCTCCAGCTGTGGCCATACTGAGGACTTACTTGCTACAATGAGAACCCCACAGATTGGCTGATTGGTCTACAGATGTGGCTATACTGAGAACTGACCTGCTACAATGAGAAATTCACATTTTGGCTGATTGGGCTACAACTGTGGCCATACTTAGCACTGACTTGCATCAATGAGGACCCCACAGATTGGCTGATTGGTCTACAGCTGTGGCTATACTGAGGACTTACCTGCTACAATGAGAACCCCACAAATTGGCTGATTGGTCCACAACTGTGGCTATGCTGAGGACTGACCTGCTACAATGAAAACCATTGAGATATGCTGATTGGTCTACAACTGTGGCTATACTGAGGACTGACTTGTTACAATAAGAGCCCCACAAATTGGCTGATTGGTCTACATCTGTGGCTATACTGAGGACTGACTTGCTACAAAGATAACCCCACAGATTGGCTGATTGATCTACAGCTGTGGCTTTACTGAGGACTGACTTGCTGAAATGAGAACCCTAAAGATTGGCTGATTGGTTTACAGCTGTGGCGAAACTGAGGACTGACTTGCTACAATGAGAACCCCGCAGATTGGCTGATTGGTCTACAACTGTGGCTATACTGAGGACTGACTTGCTACAATGAGAGCCCCACGGATTGGCTGATTGGTCTACAGCTGTGGCTATACTGATGACTTACTTACTACAATGAGAACCCCACAGATTGGCTGATTGGTCTACAGCGGTGGCTATACTGAGGACTGACTAGCTTCAAGGAGAACCCCACAGATTGGCTGATTGGGCTACAACTGTGGCTTTACTGAGGACTGACTTGCTACAATGAGAACCTTACATATTGGCTGTTTGGTCTACAGCTGTGGCTATAATGAGGACTGACCTGCTAAAATAAGAACCCCATAGATTGACTGATTGGGCTACAACTGTGGCCATACTGAGCACTGACTTGCGACAATGAGAACCCCACAGATTGGCTGATTGGTCTACAGCTGTGGCTATACTGAGGACTGACTTGCTACAATGATAACCCCACTGATTGGCTGATTGGTATACAGCTGTGACTTGACTGAGGACTGACTCGCTTTAATAAGAACCCCACAGATTGGCTGATTGACATACAACTATGGCTATACTGAGCACTGACTTGCTACAATTAGAACCCCACAGATTTGCTGATTGGGCTACAACTGTGGCTATACTGAGGACTTACTTGCTACAATGAGAACCCCACAGATTGGCTGATTGGTCTCCAACTGTGACTATACTGAGGACTGACTTGCTACAATGAGAACCCCACAGACTGGCTGATTGGTCTACAGCTGTGGCTTTACTGAGGACTGACTTGCTACAATGAGAACCCCACAGATATGCTGATTGGTCTACAACTGTGGCTATACTAAGGACTTACTTGCTACAATGAGAACCCCACAGATTGGCTGATTGGTCTACAGCTGTGGCTATACTGAGGACTGACTTGCAACATCGAGAACCCCACATATTGGCTGATTGGTCTACAGCTGTGGCTATACTGAGGACTGACCTGCTACAATGAGAAATCCACATATTGGCTGATTGGGCTACAACTGTGGCCATACTGAGCACTGACTTGCGACAATGAGGACCCACAGATTGGCTAATTGGTCTACAGCTGTGGCTATACTGACGACTGACTTGCTACAATGAGAACCCCACAAATTGGCTGATTGGTTTACAACTGTGGCTATGCTGAGGACTGACCTGCTACAATGAGAACCCCACAGATATGCTGATTGGTCTACAACTGTGTCTATACTGAGGACTGATTTGTTACAAAAAGAGCCCCACAGATTGGCTGATTGGTCTACATATGTGGCTATACTGAGGACTGACTTGCTACAATGATAACTCCACATATTGGCTGATTGGTCTACAGCTGTGGCTATACTAAGGACTGACTTGCTACAATGAGAACCCCACAGATTGGCTGATTGGTCTACAGCTGTGGACATACTGAGGACTGACTTGCTACAGTGAGAACCCAACATATTGGCTGATTGGTCTACAACTGTGGCTATACTGCGGACTTACTTGCTACAATAAGAACCCCACGGATTGGCTTATTGGTCTACAGCTGTGGCTATACTGATGACTTACTTGCTACAATGAGAACCCCACAGATTGGCTAATTGGTCTACAGCTGTGGCCATACTGAGGACTGACTTGCTACAATGAGAAAACCCACAGATTGGCTGATTAGGCTACAACTGTGGCTATACTGAGGACTGACTTGCTACAATTTGAAACCCACAGATTGGCTGATTGGGCTACAACTGTGGCTATACTGAGGACAGACTTGTTACAATGAGAACCCCACAGATTGGCTGATTGGTCTACAGCTGTGGTCATACTAAGGACTGACTTGCTACAATGAGAACCCCACAGATTGGCTCATTCGTTTACAACTGTGGCCATACTGAGGACTGACTTGCTACAATGAGAACCCCACAGAATGGCTGATTGACCTACATCTGTGGCTATACTGAGGACTGACTTGCTACAATGAGAACCCCACAGATTGGCTGATTGGTCTACAGCTGTGGCCACACTGAGGACTGACTTGCTACAATAAGAACCCCACAGATTGGCTGATTGGGCTACAACTGAGGTTAGACTGAGGACTTACTTGCTACAATGATAAACCCACAGATTGGCTGGTTGGGCTACAACTGTGGCTATACTGAGGACTGACTTGTTACAATGAGAAACCCACAGATTGGCTGATTGGTCTACAGCTGTGGCTATACTGATGACTGACTTGCTACAATGAGAACCCCACAGATTGGCTGATTGGTCTACAGCTGTGGCTATACTGAGGACTGACTTGCTACAATGAGAACCCAACAGATTGGCTGATTGGTCTACAACTGTGGCCATACTTACGACTTACTTGCTACAATGAGAACCCCACTGATTGGCTGATTGGTCTACAGCTATGGCTATACTGAGGACTTACTTGCTACAATGATAACCCTACATATTGGCTGATTGGGCTACAACTGTGCATACACTGATGAATTACTTCGTACGAATAAAACAAAACACAGACACAACATTGGTGGTGTATTTGTTGCAACGATAAATTCATTGATTAGATGATGGCGCTTACCGTTGTGACTACATTTATGACTTAATGATTACGATGCTAAACCCAAACATTATCTGACGAAAGGTTACTTGTGTGACTTCATTGATGACAGATTTGTTACAAAGAGAAACCCACATATATTCTGATGGGGATTGCAACTAAGGCTTCACTGGTGACTATGTGTGCTACAATGAGGAAATCACACATGGACTATTGAAGGCTACAACTGTGACTACATAATGATATGATTGTTGATAGAACCCACAGATTGGCCAATGATGGATACAGCTGTTTGCGCAATATTGGCAAACTTGCTACGAAAGAAACACACATATTAACTGATGTGGGTTACAGCTGTGGCATCATTTATAACTTACTTGCTAGAACGAGGAACCAAATAATTGAACGATAACAGCTACAACACGTGCAACTTATGCACGTGCAGCACGAGCAGTTTATGCACGTGCAGCAAATGGAGAGTGTGGCCACTATTAACGCCAGGATCCCAAGCACCAGCGCTGTCAGCATGAGCCCCTGGGTCGCCTTGAACCATGATTCTGAAAATACAGGACATAACGACACGAATCCATGTGTCGCCTTGAACCATGATTCTGAAAATACAGGACATAACGACACGAATCCATGCGTCGCCTTGAACCATGATTCTGAAAATACAGGACATAACGAAATGAGTCCCCGCGTCGCCTTGAACCATTATTCTGAGAATACATAACATAACGACATGAGTCCCGCGTCGCCTTGAACCATACATAAAATAAAGGACATAGCGTTCAGCCATAATGAAAATAGGGGACCTAACATACAGGAAGTTATAACCTTAAACCATAACGGAAATTGAAGTCGTAATCTTCAACCACTCTGATCCTGAGCACCTGTATCGCACCATACTCAAAAAACTATCAAAGCCCCATTTACACTCAAAATCAACGAATATTTCGAAAAATATTTCGTAAAATAATTTTAACCGGTAAAATAATCAGTGTTCCTTATAGCAATAGCCACAATTTCATCGCTAGATGTGGTCTGGTAACATAGATTTAACACGATACAAAACGCTCTTTTTGTTTTTTTGTGAGACAATATATTCAACACATGTTCATGTGCCAAATTTATTGTTTGTGTGTCGTATGAATAGATATCATTGCGGGAAATTAAAATGGAATATATTGTGCCACAAAAAAATAAAAACGAGCATTTTGTATCTCGTTAAAGCTATGTAACAATACCACATCTGGTGTTGAAATTTCGGCTATTGCTATAAGGAGTACTGATATATTCGTTGATTTTGAGTGTCAAAGGGGCTTTAAACCGTGGAGAGCATACCCTTGAACTATAGCGGAAACGGATCAAAACAGGTTAAACCTGGAAAAAAGATTAAGTAAGCTTGAACTGTACAGAAAATGGAGGCCATAAGTCTGAACCACCAAATCATAGAGGTCATACGTTTATACCATAGTTAACATTGAGAACATAATCTTATTATATACAGAACACGGAGGACATAATCTTGAGCCTTTCTTAACATATAGAACCACGAGTGTCATTAAGGGAACGTCCGAGGGGAGGAAAATTCTATCGAGTGATTTTGAACAAAGAGATATGCATATCGGCTCGACAAACCTCTTAAAACAGAAATGGAAATAAACCTTGTGTTAAACTTTACGACAATGCTATTTCTAAAAATTGTATCTACCTCACATTCACCAGCTATTGATGCAATTTTAACAGTATTCATATATTAAGTGAATTCCGTTATTTTCGCACTTTTGTTTTTCAATCAATGTAAACAATTCTGGCAACCACTTTACTTTCTAAACATGATGGACCCTTTTACAGCGTTCAATTAACTACAAATTACCATTAGATCCGTAATTAATGATTTTCACATTATTGCATTAACTTTATCTATAATGCCCTCTTGCGGGGTGCAGAAACTTGGCAAAAGGTGGGCTTGAACGGGAGAAATCGTGTATTAACAAGGCGATTCACGTGCCGTTCCAGCCCTGTTATGTGTTTTTCATATCCATAAACTGGTCCACACGCAGTTACTTTCCTTAGTTTATTTTATTTAAATTTAGTTTGGTATGTGTGATTTGTTTATGCAATAATAGCAAACAAATTGCATTAATCCACTGTTTAAACAGATGTTAAATCGAAACCTGCCTATCCGTAGGAAAAGCCTCGTCATTTCTGATGATGACCGAGTGAGGCATATGTAAAACACAACCTTGAACTGTATGACGTCATATCAAATAATCGAATTATTTTGTCAATGTCGAATGAACAAGACATATTTTTTTCAATGTTATTTTAATTTATTTTGGTATGTTCGAGCGCCCGCAGATGATCATGCCGTCGAAAACGGGTATTATCCCTATATTGATGATAGAAGACACGTCCGACTTCGGCTCACCAAGACGGTAACCTTAACCATTCCGAAATTGTTATTACTTAATCATTTATATACACGGTTTGTTCCATAAGTGCACCTACAAATGTGTTGTTAATCACCAAAATTCGGAAAGAGTTGTTCGTTCTTTAGATAAACTTAAATTTGCTTACAACGTTACGAACCATTTGCAAGCAATTCAGCAAAGATTTAACAACCACATTTTTAAACACCGATTTTGAAAGTTTGGGAACCAACAACCAATGATATCGCTCGTTACAAAAATGCTACTCCATATCCAATATGCGGCTAATGCTGCCAGCGTTATATGCAAAGAGGTTTACAAATCATTTATTTTGGACCGCGTATTCAATATGCCACGGAATAGGCCGTACCCTTTCACCCCCACTTTTTTACAAGCTTGAACCATACTGAACAAAAAGGAGACACGCTTGAAACTTACTGAACATATAAGGTATAATATTTAAACGTGGAGAACATACAGGAGCTTTGATCCACAAAGGAAGTCGATAATTAGGCATTGAACCGCACTTGAAATATAAAACAAAGCAATGAAATATACTGGCATTGTGAACACATCATTGAATTACACTTAGGATATTGAACATAGCCCATACCCACGCTGGGAATGGAGTTCACTGTCAATTGAGATCATGAAATTAAACTACTAGCAATATAGAACAAACCAATGAAATACACTGGAATTGTGAACACATCATTGCCTTTCACTGGGGATATAGAACATAGCCCATATCCACACTGCGAATGGAGTTCACTGTCAATTAAGATCATGAAATTAAAGTGACAGTGCATCGTTGTTTTGCATATTAATCATATAGCGAGAAATAAACTTTACATAAATTCATTGAAATATATTTGTATGGAGGTTGACATCAAAAACCTGGTAAAAAGCGGTTTTGAATCGATAAAATAATATACAAATGATCATAAATACATGCAATATGTGAAAATCATTGCAGCGTCGCGAGTTATGTAAATTATATCTATATATAGCTTGCGCTAAACATTATTAGCATATGGAAGATAAATACATATATTTAGCAAAAACTTACCGTTGCATCTCAGTTTCCGTCTGTATCAGATGTATTTGCATTTGTTCTTACCTTTTCTCCGCTAAATTCGCCCGTATCAGCAGTTTTGTTTGTTGATGTTTGAATTAACGTGTCGAATCATTAATATTAATTAGGTCGTGTTCATACTTTACCGTTCTCGACCCCAAAAATAAAAATCGCTATATTGTTTGTTTTCAACCGATTTCAACCGGATTTTCAGTGTTATCCTCAATAAAAACACGTTTTCTTACGATTATTCCCATATATATATCCGCGAACTGTCACTTTAANCCTACACTGGAAATGTCCTTGAATCATGCTGAAATATGCGGCGTAGCATTGAACTACACTGGAAATGTCCTTGAATCATGCTGAAATATGCGGCGTAGCATTGAACTACACTGGAAATGTCCTTGAATCATGCTGAAATATGCGGCGTAGCATTGAACTACACTGGAAATGTCCTTGAATCATGCTGAAATATGCGGCGTAGCATTGAACTACACTGGAAATGTCCTTGAATCATGCTGAAATATGCGGCGTAGCATTGAACTACACTGGAAATGTCCTTGAATCATGCTGAAATATGCGGCGTAGCATTGAACTACACTGGAAATGTCCTTGAATCATGCTGAAATATGCGGCGTAGCATTGAACTACACTGGAAATGTCCTTGAATCATGCTGAAATATGCGGCGTAGCATTGAACTACACTGGAAATGTCCTTGAATCATGCTGAAATATGCGGCGTAGCATTGAACTACACTGGAAATGTCCTTGAATCATGCTGAAATATGCGGCGTAGCATTGAACTACACTGGAAATGTCCTTGAATCATGCTGAAATATGCGGCGTAGCATTGAACTACACTGGAAATGTCCTTGAATCATGCTGAAATATGCGGCGTAGCATTGAACTACACTGGAAATGTCCTTGAATCATGCTGAAATATGCGGCGTAGCATTGAACTACACTGGAAATGTCCTTGAATCATGCTGAAATATGCGGCGTAGCATTGAACTACACTGGAAATGTCCTTGAATCATGCTGAAATATGCGGCGTAGCATTGAACTACACTGGAAATGTCCTTGAATCATGCTGAAATATGCGGCGTAGCATTGAACTACACTGGAAATGTCCTTGAATCATGCTGAAATATGCGGCGTAGCATTGAACTACACTGGAAATGTCCTTGAATCATGCTGAAATATGCGGCGTAGCATTGAACTACACTGGAAATGTCCTTGAATCATGCTGAAATATGCGGCGTAGCATTGAACTACACTGGAAATGTCCTTGAATCATGCTGAAATATGCGGCGTAGCATTGAACTACACTGGAAATGTCCTTGAATCATGCTGAAATATGCGGCGTAGCATTGAACTACACTGGAAATGTCCTTGAATCATGCTGAAATATGCGGCGTAGCATTGAACTACACTGGAAATGTCCTTGAATCATGCTGAAATATGCGGCGTAGCATTGAACTACACTGGAAATGTCCTTGAATCATGCTGAAATATGCGGCGTAGCATTGAACTACACTGGAAATGTCCTTGAATCATGCTGAAATATGCGGCGTAGCATTGAACTACACTGGAAATGTCCTTGAATCATGCTGAAATATGCGGCGTAGCATTGAACTACACTGGAAATGTCCTTGAATCATGCTGAAATATGCGGCGTAGCATTGAACTACACTGGAAATGTCCTTGAATCATGCTGAAATATGCGGCGTAGCATTGAACTACACTGGAAATGTCCTTGAATCATGCTAAAATATGCGGCGTAGCATTGAACTACACTGGAAATGTCATTGAATTATGCTGAAATATGCGGCGTAGCATTGAACTACACTGGCCATAGAGAACAAAACATTGAACCATGATGAAATAAACGAAGACATTTTTACAAATTCGGTTATAGCATTTTTTCTTGTTTGTACTAATATGGGCATATTACTTTTTTCATACTTAATATACTTTCTGCACAAACATAACATTCATTCAATCTTCTGAATTATAGGATAAAGGTCGACATAAAACCAAACTCGTATGAATATAAATTCCCCGTTGTTTTCGTGCGCATTAGTGATAAACTGTTTCCTAACCGATATTCTAAACAAATCAATCTTGCCAATTTACAGAAAAAGTTGCGCACGTGGATAATGATAATAAATGTGCAAAGAACAAACACAACATAAGAATTTTTACACGAGTATTTTTTATAGTTTGTTAATAAAAAATTACATACATTGTTTATTCATAAATGTTGTTACACTTCACTTTTTGTATTCTAAATGTAATTCTTTTTAATATTGTTAAACAATGGTTAACTGTGGCCAGCATCACAGTTTCAAGATGTGTTCACCTTTTTTCTTTTGTTTATGAAATTATTGCTGCTGCTCTTTATGTTACTGATACAAAGACAAGAAGGCCAAAGGCCTTGTGTCCCTAACCTGAAAACCTAAGGAACTAAACACATCTAAGCAGCTTTTATGATGTATTTATAATAAATGTGTCTTCTTATCAAACATTTTTTTCTAATGATATCTCAGCCGCGTTCAAACATGGTTTCAG
The DNA here is from genome assembly GCA_007657795.1 of Dreissena rostriformis. Classification (NCBI taxonomy): domain Eukaryota; kingdom Metazoa; phylum Mollusca; class Bivalvia; order Myida; family Dreissenidae; genus Dreissena; species Dreissena rostriformis. The sequence goes on from VMBQ01008486.1 coordinate 28,485, forward strand.
GTCAAACGCATGATAATAAATGTGTCTTCTTATCATGCGTTTGACCTGAAACCATGTTTGAACGCGGCTGAGATATCATTACAAAAACAATGTTTGATAACGTTTCATCAGGATTGGGCAGAAACATTTTACTGCTAAAGTGTTAAAAGTCTTCAATATAGCAATGTGAAGAAATCTGCCCCAACCACGTGCAGCAATATACTTCATAAGACCGGACAAATGGTTTAACTCGTCCGAGATTTCATTATAATAAATGTTCTGATTAAGTTTCACGAAGATTTGACAAAAATGTGACTTTCAGAATGTTCACAAGTTTTCGCTTTAGTCTTGGCGGTCATATTTTCCAATGAACCTGAAACATTTTTGAATTCCGCTAAGATGACATTCGAACAAAAGATCTGGGTAAGTTTTATAAAGATGCGACAAAATATGAGACTTTTAGAGTTTTCACATGGTTTTAATATTGCGAGACTAACCGTAAACTAGATTACTCGAATCCATATTTTCATCGTTGAAATAATCTTAATCTGCTAAAGTTATTTTGCAAGTAGACCTCTATTACTCCTGGGTCTAATTTTGTAATCTCAGTCCGGTTCCTTGTTATCTATATATTGTCATCCCTGATAATCTCATATGTTTGGGGCATAGGCCATGTCCTGTAACAAGCCTTATTCCAATATTGTATCTCATCGTCTAAATTTAAGATTTTTATCAGTGTCTTAGCTATTTCTCCTTCTAATTTAATAAACATTAAAAATACAAAATATTACGTTAAGAGTACATATTATCTATTATAATTATGGACTTAACATATTGGACCTTGTAGAAATGGTCGATTGTCAGCTTGAGAACAACTCATTTTGACATGGAAGGCGGATGCAATATAATAAAGATCCGCCTTGACCATGAGATAATAGAAGTATGTAATCAGTTATTACTTGATAACTTGAAATAGCAAGCGAAGAAAATTTGGAAAACAATGCAGAATCTTGTTCGAGCAATTGTACTATAACTGGTCTGGCAGACAAATATAAAAGGAGTGATAGACTTATTATATTTTACACTTTCGTTACGGTAGGCTATTGACTAGTTTATTTTAGTCTGAACGAAAGTCCTTTAATTATTGCTATTCCATTTGGTTCCGAAAACTGATATAATTTTATTTTCAAACTGACATACAAATGTATGTTTTGAATCGTTGTTTTTTATAAACAAAAATAATAATCTGACAATGGTGGAGCCGGTAGGGGACATAATTGCTTGGCAATAGTCTTGTTATTTGATAACTTAAGATAGCAACCGAAGAGAATTTGGAAAACAACTGCAGAATCTTGTTCGAGCAGTTGTATAATAATTGGTATGGTAGACAAATATAAAAGGAGTGATAGACTTATTATATTTTACACTTTCGTTACGGTAGGCTATTGACTTGTTTATTTTAGTCTGAACGAAAGTCCTTTATTTATTGCTATTCCCTTTTGTTTCGAAAACTGATATAATTATATTTTTATATTGACAAACACAATTATATTTTGAATCGTTTTTTTTTGCAAAAGCCAGCGTTTCAGTACAAAAAGCCAGCGTTCCAGCACAAACCTTGTGCATTTTCTTTAAACGTTATTCCTTCCATCGTGCGGGATATCAATGTCAGTGTGTGGCCAGCCTGTCTGAAAATCGACCCTGAAAGCCAGAATAATTATGCTACAAAATGTGATCGTTTTCATCCACTAATACAGTCTGACTCCAATTTCTAGCAAAAAGTATGATTTGATTTTTCATTAAAAACGCAATTGGTTAACATTTTTGTTCAGCAAACTGCGCCTAAATGCAATACTTACATAGCATAAATGTATTCGCGAAGAACAAAATAATGTTTTAAATATAATACGCCAAGTAAGGAGACATTTAATATGATCTAGTGTAGTATCATTTATACATGTGTGTTCATACCTACTCATTTGTGCAATTTGAATATACATGTATGTATGTATAAAGAATATGTCCTATTATTACATCATTATAGTAACATGTACAAGTGTATACAAATGCATTGGAATTGTGATATGTACTATGTATTTATTTATAAACTTTATACACACGAATTACAAGTTGTTAACATTAATAAGAAATACACTTTAAAGCAAAATGTCATGCAGTGGTAAAAAGCTAAAAAATATGTAAAGAAGCACCAACAATAATTAGACATTTGTTTTCAATTTAAGTATTTGAAAACTTAAATTATCAACCTTTATTTAAAAAAAAATCAGAATATACGCCTTATAAATTGTCTTTAAAGATACGTCTTGTTGCTCGTAACCATAATTTAGAAACCCATACAAAAAACAAATGATAGCCGTCTAGTCGTTGTCTTGCGTGTCTATTATCAGACTTGGCGTCAAATCCCCATGTCCATCGCCACATCAATATGCTATTAATTGGCCGATAAACAGACATTTTTCGAAAATCATTCCATAAAAACAAATACAAGGTAGCTACTAAACCTTCATTTGTGCAATCGTAGTCAGTCCCATTGCAGCTGCCCCACAGCCCCAATGACCGTTCAGGCCCATACTGGACCCAGAATGGCGTGGCAATCGCGATGATCAATGCCAGGTTCGTGATCGCCAGCAAAATGAAGCCGACGATCTGACAGCAACTTGTTCGCATAACGATGAGTTATTGGGTGTCCCAAATAGTTTCCGACTAGTTCTTCTACGCAATAAGGTTTCATGAGTCGTGTCGCTTTCGCTTCAATGTTCACTTTGACGTAGGACGCTATGCAACTCCTCTGCAATTTCGTATCAACTCTCGCAACTTGATAAACGATTCTGCATCAAGATTACAGTATATACCAGTTGATTGTTCTTGTTTACAATCAGCTTATGTGCACTGGCTGGTTGGCAAAAGCACTGTTACAGTAACGTAAAACATATGCATGCAGGCATTAATTTAGTCAATAAATTGATAAGAAATTTTGTAAAAAAAGGTTACACTACTTAAATAATAATTTAATTTATCATATTAAGACCCTATGAGGTATTTAATAATAAATTTAATTTCATTTTTATAAAAAATACTAGTTATTCATTAGCATCAGAGTAAAAGAGGTCTCAACACTTAACACTGACAATAATACTATTTCAGGACAATACAAATGTAAAACAAATCTATAAATTAGTCGCACTATTACTTGTACAATGATAAAAATGAAAAAAAAAAAAAAAAAATTCATCTTGAAAATCTTGATGTGTGCTAATGTGATAAACGTTTCACTCGTTTGTGTCGAAAAGTCGAAGAACCATAAGAACAACCTACAATCATCATCATATCTGATCAAATGTTTAGGCGGTACGCAACATAGCACAACGTAACACAATTTTATTAAACAGTCTGTTTACCAATCTATTAACATGTCCCCAGCTAAAGTTTACGATTTCTAGTTCGTGTGTATTAGACCTACCGTCCTAAAACAAAGTCCACTAATGCACATGGAAAGTGGTTTCAGTGCATAGATATTTGCCAGCGTATGTTTAAAATTGCATGTGATGAATGTAATGATAAATACATATAATCGCTGTTATCATAGAGTTTCGATAAGTCTAGGCCCACATCGAGGACGAGAGGTAGTTGATACTCATCTTAACGGTGAGTAGTTTTAAATGATAATACAATCGAAACGAATTATGTCTTGTATTGTTGTTTAATTTGAATTGCGATGCCATGGGGTCAATACTTATTTACACCTTATGAAGACATATATTAAGAGTTTATGAATAATTCTGGGTTAAGAGTAAGGCTTGGAGCTTTAACTCTTTCACTGCGGGAACCGAACTTTGAAGGCCTTTGCAAACAGTTTGGATCCAGATGAGACGCCACAGAACGTGGCGTCTCATCAGGATCCAAACTGTTTGCTATTCTGACAGTATTCTTTGGCAAAAATCCAAGAAAATGCTAATTTTAGAAATTCAGCAGACGACATTTTAGCAGACGACAAATTTCCCAGCATGCAAAGGGTTAAACAAAAAACGGTTTGCAAACCCACTGCTTTGCATAGACCGTTCCAAAGCAGAAACCCCATATTTTGTGTTTGATCATTGAGTGTTTGTACGTTGGGTCCTGTCTATTAAAGCAGAAACCCCATATTTTGTGTTTGATCATTGAGTGTTTGTGCGTTGTGTCCTGTCTATTAAAGCAGAAACCCCATATTTTCGGTTTATCATTGAGTGTTTGTGCGTTGTGTCCTGTCTTTTAGTACAACATGTGTTGTGTATTTCACTGTTTGGCGATGTTTACCTTGCCTGAACTAAAAGGCCTAATATTATATTACGGGATATTTCCTGGTGATGCGGCTGAAGCTTAACTTTATGTTTTACCTTAAAGAGCAGATATGTCATTGCAATAGTAATCATGCGCAGTATTTTGCCAATTTTATCCAATGTGCATTGGCCAATGTGCGCTTCGATAGTCTGATATTTAGTACGTGATATTCAACTTGCTCACATTATTGCAATATGATAGAGTTGATACGCATGTTGGTTGCATGTTCTAAAATAAATCAGCACGGGACATCCGACCGATATGGGAAGTTAATTACCTAGTCCATACGGCTGATTGTCGGTTATCGAGCTGACTAGATATCGTATATTTATAAAGATGCAGATAATGGCCAGGGTCTTGATAAAGTTTAAGCATCACAAAGTAGACGCATGATGGTATCAATTAGTTAAAATGTTTCTGCGTAGCTATTTTATTTGCCTTAATATGTAATGAGTGAACATGAAATAATATGCGCTCTTAAGAATTCAAATTGCCATATATCTTTTCATTAAATAATTTTGTATGCTAAGTTTAAATATTGTTGAAACTACCCCACAAACTATCGTTGGTGACGTAAACTCATACTTTAATGAAGTAAAGATGATGGAAATTTGTTATCGTTAATAAAAAAAAACATATTTAGATATTGAGCAATATTTATGATAAATATCTATGTTGTATGGTGTGCAAGTTATTCTTAACAAATTGTCTTCGACGTCATTTCATATATTTTACGCTTGGTCGAAACATATCATGATTAACGGTATCTTCGATAATTAAAAAAAAACGTAATTAACCTCTTCTAATTAGAATGCCGATACGTATTTTGGGAAACAATTGCTATTTTTCAGTCTTTACAGATAAATATGTCCACTTTCCTATACATAAATCTATCTCGTCCAATAAAATGCACGTGCAAGTTTTACATCATAATCATATGATAAACCTTGTATTGTTTTACAAATCGTTAACTCATTGTCGGAAAGTCATTCTCCTTTAATAGCGGAAGACAATTTAGTGCAGTCAATAGAATATGGCGAGGGGAAAATCATTTGAATCAATGTATAAACAAAGTTTATTACTATAAATGTTAACTACATAAACTATGGACATGTCCTTTACGGATTAATGTATTAGGTTAAGACAATATTTATATTATACGGTGCAAAAAATGAAGACGCTAACTAGTTGTTCTCTGTTTTAACACACCGCATCCAAAGTTGAACGAATATTCTTATTATGCAAGGCAAATACACAATTAATATTTTTGTTAACACAAAAGAATTCGCGAAATATTGCCTTTACGGTGACATATATATTTTAAAAAAATATTTGACGTTAATAAGATACATACGTACAATTCTTTAAATTGTGAACAATGTGGTGTATATGTAAATTGTACATATAATATGTTCCGAAAATGTTAATCAGATTTTAATTCGCCTGCACCATTTTCCAATCATCGTCTCAATACGAAAAATAATTCTAAGTAAAATACATGTATGAAATAATACTGAATAAAATGTCAATTTAGAAAATTTTATGTTGGGGTTATTGTGTAGTTATGTTTCAATTTTATAACAGATTGTATCAAGGATTATATTTTATAAAACATACATATGTCGATGAATACATATTATCCTTTCACATGCCTTTGAATCAGCCTGATAACCAGGAAACCTAATAACCCAAAAGTTATTAGGCTAGTTGACCACGTGACCTCGAATATCCGTCAGTCGCTCTCCGGTGACGGACTACTTTTTATCATTAAAACATCAAACCGTTTCTTTTTAATGTTATTGTGTATATTACATATTATCCTTTTTGTGTCTTCCTTAAAATATATTACCGAACCACCTTTCCTTATTTTTATTTTCATTCACATGATTACGCGATGTATGACGTATCCCGTGTGACGTCATTTCGGTGACGAAACATTTTGGGACAACAATATGTCTATGGAAGTGGTGGTTTTTTAACAGTAAACTTTTTGTTAAAAACGTCAAACGAATCCAAAACGTATTTCGGATTGTGTGTAATGTGTTTGTCATGCATAACACGAAGAACAGACAATGGAAGTGCATATAGTTGTTACTTTATTGTTAATAGCATTGGATTAAAGTTGTCATTGATGATTCAGGTAAGCGTGTCGTTAATGCTAAATTTAGTTTTTTAGGACTCCTGTCAAAGCTTAAATAATGCCATCAACCTAATCTACAGCATAGTTTCAGCTGCAATCGATATTTTAATTATCCAAATAATGTTCTACTTGTAATTATAATTATTTTCGATTATTTGTTTTATGTGTGGCTCAAGTTTATTTATATCGATTGACTTAGACTGAATATGCACGCCATTTTGTCCCGTTGAATGTTCGAATAAAATTCATTATTGATATCTGTTTTGCTGTTGTTTTTTTTTCAATTTCCAACAATAAAAATATCACATTCTCGCTTCGTTTTTAATTTATTCTCATATTTTTGATTGAAAGTATTAAAAGAAACGGTTTAATGTGGAACTATTTTTTACGTGACACAATCGGTACTGACGGTAGTTATTTGGTCGTTAGGCATGTTGCGTACATGTAGGAGGCCCGATCAGAATAATTATTTTGTTATGTCAATTAATCATTTGTGTGTTGATAAAAATTGTTAACGGTAAATGTGACATGATAAATAGATTAATAGGTTGGTGACGTTGATGGAGAACGGAGAACGGCGATCGGCTCACCCAATAAACTCCTCCGCCTTGCCTGATAACCATTCTCCATCAACGTCACCAACCTATTATTCTCTATTTATCATATGGAATATCCCTGCCCTCCCCCAATAAATCCATAAATTGTCATTTTATGACGATGCTTGTTAGTGTCGGATATTTATCGCGTGCCTAACGTTGCAAAATTCAATGTTTTCATATTTATATAGAACAGTTGTATATTTGTTTTACATTAAGTCATATTTATATAGTAATGTATATGGTGAAATCCTACATATGTTGTAAATTGACCATATGTATATTGTAAAATAACACATTTGTATTGTATATTTAAACATGTATATACTATATAATATTTGCATGCTAAAAAGATATAAGATTACATGGTAAATATTTCTTTTTGTGGTAAAACGAGGTTATATATTTATTCAATAATTGCATCATTGGACCATTCTACGATATTTTGATTGGATGGCTGACACAGAAGCGCGAGAACAAGATACGAAAGAGCGAAACCACGACAAGAGTTTCTGAGATTACAACGGGAGATCACGAAAGTGACTTTATTCTTAGTCCCATGACCAAAGTTATTCGTCATACTGAGAAAAGTAATACAGTTGGGAACGGTGTACATTAACACGACCTATATCCACACGATATTACGACGAGGTATGTTGGAAATCCTGTATTCAGGCGATATCACGTCGAGGTATGTTGGAAATCCTGTTTTCAGGCGATATCACGTCGAGGTATGTTGGAAATCCTGTATTCAGGCGATATCACGTCGATGTATGTTGGAAATCCTGTATTCAGGCGATATCACGTCGAGGTATCTTGGTACGCACAGCAAGGTGCAGTGACAGTTTATCGCAGAGAACGTATACACAAAACCAGCACTTTAAACTCTGTATGACTTAGGGCGTGGAGAGGGAACTAGAACTTTGGACAATGTATGGCAGATATCGTAAACACAAAAATAGAACTATACATTATAACTACAGTATACTGCTATCTTGAAAACGGGTTAATCAAATATAACGTTTCCACAGATATTGATATTACAAGGCACATGTAAATCTAGTATTTATAAAAAACAAATTGGTAATAATTTTACGAATAAAAATGTATATATTAGTAAAACACAGGTTTATCGATACGCTCCGCAAATTTTTGAAGATGATGATGATTTACCAACATATGTCAACAATAACTGTACTTTAAATTATGGTGACACCTTTTTGTATATCAATTGTGAAGTCATCGCAAAACTCACCTCTAAAGAGCAGATCTAATTTACACATGATGACCTGAACATTCACCGAAGAAAGAATATGTTTTTCTGTCAAGGTTGATTACGGAAAGCCGTAAACTCCTCCAACGACTTATAATGGAATATGTGTCATGTTCTGAGAAAACTGGGCAAAATGCTTGTGCGTAAATTGTCATCCCAGATTAGCTTGTGCNGACACTTTACGCACAAACATTTTGCCCAGTTTTTTCAGAACACGCCACATATGTGTGCGTGTTTTTAAAATAACGTTTTAATGTTAAGGAAATGAAAATACAACATCTGGTATTCGAGGTTTTTAGGGCTAGAATTAAAAGGTAGTCAAACACTGAACAGTTGAAGTATACGTGCAGCCTATTGCATGATATCGGGATGTATACATGTAGCCTGTTGCATGACATCGGGATGTATAC